>JASDQU010101667.1:491677-507726 GCA_032191745.1 Picea mariana
GAACGTTTTGGGTCTTCTTTCAGGATGAAGTTTCCAACAATGGTCTTCATCATGGCCATCCTTTGAACAATGTTTGCATGTAAATTTTTCTCCCTCTTTCTTAATAGCAGCATTTTTTTTTTCCATTTCCCTTGAACTTCCTCTTTCCTTTGTCTCCATGACTGAAAGGTTTCTTGTTACCCTCATGAGTTTCATTTCTTCCTCTTGCTTCCAAATGAGTTTCCTGAACACAAACTTCATCTAAATTTGAAGGGTTGAACATGAGTATTTTATGTCTCAAGTAACTATGTAAAACTCCAATGTATTTGAGTAAAGTTTCTTGAGAAGAAAAATATACTCCCAAAACCAAATCTCTTCTCCTAAATTCTTGAGTAAAGCTTTGCACATTTATCCCTTTAGCTTGTCTAAAATTTTGCCATTCCATAATAGCTTTCTGCATATATGCTAATGGATAAAATTGTTTTTTAATTGCAACAATGAANTGGCTTCCCACCAAATAAGTGCTGCACTATCCAATCCTAAAGAAGCAAGATGAATCTTAGTTTCATCATCTTGAAATCTTTGTATCCAACAATACACCTCAATCTGACGAATCTAGTTATCTAATTTCTCAGCATTTACCTCTCCATTGTACATTGGCAATTCAAATTTAATATCAAGCTTTAACAAAGGAATTTGTGGAGGAATTTTACCATGTTCCCTTGGAGAATTTGGAAGAGGTTGTGAACTAGTAGAAGAAGAGGAAGATGGAGGTGAGGGAGGTGGAGTAGCACCATTTCCTCCATTTCCTTTTGGAGTTCTATCACCACTGTCTCCCTTGTTCTTTGAAGGGTTGGAGCCTTCACCTTGCAACCTTGAATTCCTTTCTTCCATCAAGACTTTCATCATTTCCCTCATATCCATGAAATTCTTTCTAAGATCTTCATCTTCTATAGGAATATTTTCATGACTCTCTTCATGAGCCATACTTGGTGAATGCCTCCTTGAAGCTTGAGGTGACAATATAATCTTTCTTCTTGAAGGATGAGAACTTGGCTCCACAAGTTGACCTTCTCCTCTTGTGAGTTTCGACCTTCTGAGCATCATAAAACAAAACACTTGCAAATAATCAAGCCTTCAAAAACCTATGCTCTGATACCAACTTGATCTGAAAATGATAAAGGCTTGTATTCTTGAAAATATTTGCAAAATTTTATTTAAGTGTGCTTATGCAAAAGGATCAATTTGCAAACACAAATTTCAGAGAAAATTACACATTCAAGATACAAATAATAACTAGCAAATACAGTGAATAGTAAACACATAACACAACAAATGATAAAGGAGTTAACCCCTCTCTTGGGCTACATCTCCTTGTCTAGCTTCCAATGGATATTTTATATTATTTGATCAAAGTGCTAAAATATGTGCTTTAAAATGCTCAAAATGCCAAATAGATGGCTCCAATGGCTTCAAAACGTCCAAAAACCCCTAGCTAGGCTTTTTCGGCACCTGATTTGGCCAAAACTTGAAGAAGATAGGCTTCTTGGAAGTTCCCCTTCAAACTTGTTGTCTCTTGATTGCCAAAATGCACCTGTGTTTGTCCAAACTAGCCTCTGCGCATTTTTCTGTGCTTAAACCTAGCATCGGGCACATAACCGCAACATGCATACAATTGTAGAACGGTTAGGGAACCTAGCCCCCTAACCGCAAGGGAAGATGCATGGGTCATGTGACCGCATCACCCGCACACAAAAGGGCTAAGTTTTAAACTTGTGGGCAATCGACAAGTGTCCAAACGTGCAGGATTTTAATCCATTTGAAACGTGCACACATGGTGTGGTCGTATGGTAATCCACATGTGAATGGGGGCTGGGGCTTAGCCCCATCTCGGACCACACCCAACCATAACATAATTCAAATTTAAATACAAACAAAACCATATATAATAAGAACTAATGCGTGGGCTATTGGTAACCCATGCCATGTGAAGGCGCTCCACCATGTCAGGAGGTCTGAGGTTCGATCCCTACAAACTCCATATAATTTTAAAAAACCAACCAAATTAAATACGATGCCACATGGCAGCCCATGTCCAGGCCACGTGGCACCATCCCACTTGTCAAAACTATGCCATGTGTCAAGAAACGATTCGTCGTCACAATTGCCAACTGTTTTCCAACTCAGCACCTACCATGTCAGTGTACGGCCTTGCCACGTTAGCAACTATACAGACTGTACAGTCAGCAAAATGTTTTTACCTGTTTGACAATTTGAACAGAGTGCGATATTGCACTCATTCGATGTCCGTTTGAACCCGTTCGAGTTGCATTGGGTTCATGACGACGAGGCCTATGCACCTATTCGATTTGAAATGATTATGAGCACTTTGAATTTTGAGAAAAAATTGATCCCCTAGATCAATAAAACATGCCAACAATCTCCCCCTTTGGCATTGATGGCAACCTTGAAAGGCTGCACTATTCTACTTAGACCTCCAACTGTAGCATCTAGACCACACCTTTTCTCCCCCTTTGACATCAATGTCAAAGAAAACATGCTCCCCCTGATCTGTTGCAGTACTTTTCAGAGCTATCAAATATTCGACCACCACATACTCCCCTTGACATGATGGATTCTCTTAGGTGAGAGAAGGGATGGCACCCAGCTTCTGACAAAGATATTCAAATGGTGTCTTGGCTAGGGTTTTAGTAAAGATGTCTGCAATTTGTTCTGTGGAAGGAATATGATTCACCTAAACAAATTTTTTTGTAACCTTCTCTTTTATAAAATGATACTTTATTGGTATATGCTTCATTTTTTAATAGAGAATAGGATTCTTGGAGACCCTGATGGCACTGCCTTTATCACAGTGAAGTGGAATTGGATAAGTATAAGTTACCTTTAAATCTGCAAGAGTTTGTATCATCCATAAAACCTGAGTGCAACAAGTAGCAACAGTAATGTACTCTGCCTCTATAGTTGATAATGAAATATATCCCTGCTTATTTCTAATCCATGCTACTAATGAATCACCTAAGAAGAATTCACCTCCACTGATGTTCTCTCTTTCATCCAAACAATTTGTCCAATCAGCATGTGAATAAGTAGTTAATTGAAAATTCTAATTTTTGGGATACCAAAGACCATAAGTCATTGTACCCTTAAAATATTTGAATATCCTCTTGACAATAGCTAAATGACTTTGTTTAGGAGCAGACTGATAATGACCTGCCATTCCAACAACTTGCATTATATCAAGACGGGATGTTATGATGTACAGAAGATTGCCTATCATTGATCAATAAGTTCTTTGATCAACATCAGGTGAAATATCACCTTTACTGAGCTTGAAACTGACCACCATAGGTGTACTAATAGGAGAGAAATCTTCCATCTAAAACTTCTTCAACATTTCTTTCAAATACTTTTCTTGAGAGATAAATAGCCCTGTAGAACTCTGATTGATTCGTAGACCAAGAAAATATGGCATTTCTCCTATCATGGACATCTCAAACTCAGTTTGCATTGAATTAGCAAACCATTGAACTAAAGGGTCATTAGTATATCCAAAAATAATGTCATCTACATAAACCAAAACAACTAATAAATCATCACCTTCAGACTTAATATATAGATTACTATCAATAGAACCTTTCTTGAACCCTTTGTCCTATAGAAATTTTTCCAGTCTATAATACTAGGCTCGTGGTGCCTGTTTTAGTCCATATAATGCCTTTTTCAACTTATAGACATAGTCAGGATTATCTATCAGTGAAAATCCTTCAATTTTCTCCATGACATCTTCTTCTAGGTCTCCATAAAGTTGACTTAACATCCATCTGATATACTTTAAATTTCTTATGATATGCATAGGTAAGAAACATTCTGATGGCTTCCAATCTTTCCACTGGTGCAAAGGTTTCATCAAAATCTTGCCCTTCAAATTGTGCATACCCCTTATAGACCAATATGGATTTATTCTTAACAATTTTTCCTTGTTCATTCATTTTATTCTTAAACACCCATTTGGAGCCAATTACATTCTTATCTGCAAGTCTAGGAACAAGCTCCCAAGTATTGTTCTTCTCAATCTGATCTAGTTCCTCATTCATTGATTTTAACCAATTTACATCTTCATTGGCTTCATTAAATTTCTTGGGTTTCACCATGGATATGAAGGCTATATATGATTTCTCAGTGTCTTTGATTATCCTTCTCCTCGTTTGTACACCTTTGTCTTTCTCACCAATTATATGACTTGCATAATGATTCTTTTGAGTAATTCTGGAGGAAGTATTTGATGTTGTCTACTGATTTGATTTTTCTTGAGTGTTTGTATCTTCATCTAACTCAGAGTCTTCTCTTTTTTATTCTTGGACCTGTTCATCTTCAACTTCAACTATATCCTTTGTTGTTGATTCAACATTGCTTACATCTTGTACCGGGATTTCTTCATCAACTTTTATGTCAATGCAATCAACCAATTTATGCAACCTATTATTATAGCATTTGTATCCTTTATTGTTTGTAGCATACCCTAAGAAGATACCTTCATCAGCCCTGTCATCATATTTGTCAAAATTTTCATCATTATTCTTGGTATAGCACTTACTCCCAAAGACTTTAAAGTTCTTGATTGAAGAAGGTCTTCCAAACCATAGTTAATAAGGATTCTTGTCACTTTGTGGCTTGAGATGAGCTTTGTAAAGAATACATATTGTTGTATGAATTTATTCTACCCAATATGTCTGAGCAATATTCTTTTCATTCATCATTGATCTTGCCATCTGTTGGAGCCGCTCTTGTTTTTTACCTTCCAAAAAAATTTTCAATTTTCGAAACTTGAAATCTAAGTTGACTTTCTTTTTCTTCCGAGATCTTAAAACTATGAAATCTTGTCGCCTGAACAGAGATGTTTTTCGTACATTCAAAACAGGTCCATTCTCGCAAGTATGTTCGCTCTTTTGTTTTATTTCGAGACCTCGCAAGTCGGATACTTTGATCTTTGAATTCCCAAGTCCCTAGTCGCGAAACTGCGAACTCGTTTTTTAATTTTCGCCCAAGGCATTAACTAGGGTAAAAACTTTAACCCATGATTAGACGTCATCGAAGTTTCGCGCCTCGGCATTCGTCAAACCGAAGTTTTTGTTCTTACAGCCCCGATAGCCGAGAACACAATAATTTTGTGATAACCTTGGTCAAAGACTAAAGGTAAAAAACTAACCATGGTTAAATTTGGTTCTCGGCACTTCGCCGCTCGGCACTTTCTTTCATAAAGTTAAGGTCTCCAAAACCTTGATTCACGAAGTTGTGACATGATTATAGAGAGATTAATTAGTCGCTTAATCTAAGATTTCCTTCTCATAATTCGAACCTTAATTACCGCCACATCGCGATATCGCGACTCGGCATATCATTCTCCCAAAGTCTGTCTTCGAATTCCCGAGTGTCGATATGGCGAGTAAATTAATTATATAATTAAGGATGCACCAAATCACAGTTACTATTAATTAAGCTAAAATAGGCACTCGCAGCCTCGCAAGTTGAAGGGTCAAAACGTGAAAAGGAAATTCACGATGCAGCGAAAAGCGAGAAAATTATTTGAGTTGCTAAGATTTGAAATTTTAAATTTAAACAAGATACGTCTCGAACGTCGAGGTTTGCACACTTCACGAGGTAGCTACTTGCTCTCCATAACCCGACTCCCTGTCAAGCCGCCAAACATTGATGACATTAATGAAGAATTAGGGTAAATCCACAAATAAATAAGATCATATTTATGCAATAAATTTGTTTCTATTTGCGATTTGACAGACTTATTTCAAGTAGTACAGGGTTTTCAAAAATATACGAGAGTTTCATTCCATTTTAAACATTTCTCATAGCCACACAAAGCTCACCTTTCTCCGAGTGAACTAATCTCTGCATGTATACAAAGGTCTATCGCAGAAGAGCGAAAACACAAGTTTTAGACATGGCTCCAAGGAGAGCAGCGAAAGCGAATGTCGGGGTTGCAGTGAAGGGTTCAGACAAAGTCTCATATACTTCACCTCAGACTGGCGGCTCAGTACCCAGCTAGTCATTTGTTTCATATATTCTGCAATCTGAGTTGGTGAACTATTCAGACTCTGATGACAATGATAATGTAAAGGACGACCTGAACACTAAATACAAGATAGTTGTTCAGCCTGGTATGCACCGGGTTGCGACCAGACCACGGTTGCTCCCAGACCACGACATGATCCGATGGGAATTGTATCACATAGACCTACCCACCAGAACTATCATAAATGACCAACGGACCACGGTCAGGACTTTCAGACCGGAGCATATCCAAACCATGTACAAGCTCCCAGCAACTGCTGAATACACGTATAATGTTGAATTCCTGGAGGAATTCAAAAAGAAGGAGTGCGAACAATATGACAAAACCATGCCTGGTTTGATAAAAGATTGGGTTTCATGCTCCGCGAAATTCAGAGCAAATGACCAAGGTGTATATTCAATTGCTTCGCTGGAGCCACAGTATNTCATTTAATTGGGCAAAGATACTCTCGGATAGTTTGTTCAACAGGGTCACAGAGTATCGAGAGCAAAAGGAAGCTGGGAGACCATCCTCATTCTTCATGTCTGCGTATATCATGGACGCGATATGTTCCATGACCCCATTCCCTTTGATGAATTGGGCTTGGAGTCCAACCCAAGAAAAAACTGTGCATGAGTATCATGAAAAACTGTGGGAAAATAAAGCAAATAACTTTATTTATGAGATTTTCAACTGGGTGATGGTACCCCTGCACATCGCCATTTTTGGTCGTTCGCCACCTCGCATCTTAGATAGCATTGCTGCAAATCTAAGTGGTATCGCGGACTGGTACGTAGAAGTAGAGTTCTCCTATTTCAGAGTTTTCGGAGCTACTGTTCCTCCGCTTGCACTACCATTTTTCATCCCCGACAAGTTGGCCTGTCGCGAGATTGCCAGACAAACAGTGATTGGTGGAGTGAGTAAAGAGCTCAAAGCGTCATCGAAGAAGGTATGGTCGTTTTTCCCCGTTCGGCTAAATTCTTATTCTTTATTGGATTTTGGACATGCTAAGGCTGAGGATGCAACCTTAGAAGACCTGAGTTTGGTCTCTATTGAGTATAAAAAGCATGATCCTCAGAAAATTGTAAGCACCCATTTGTCAAATTGTGGGTTGAAGAAGTTTGAACATGATTGTTCACCCCTGGATGATATTTTCTGAGGGGCGAGGTCCTATGGGGAAGTACTAGTTCGAATCAGATCTTTAGCACCCAAAGACATGGCCTCTGTTTTAAAGTTTCAGGAGCATAGAAGAAGATGTCTCCCCATCGTGCTGGGAGGTTTGGGTATTTCCAAAGATGAAAAGAAGGATGCTAAAAGTTCTGAGGGGCAAACTTCTAACCCCGAAAAACAGCAGGAAGGGGGGCAGGAGAAGAATCCCGAGCAGGAGAAGAATCCCGAAATAGAAGAAGAGACTACTGACCCACCCAAGGAACATAGTCCAGAGGTGGAAGTAGAAAACACTGACCTGCTAGAAACTCAGAATCTAGAGACAGAGACGAAGACCTCTGATCCTCCGAAGGAGCAGGACTCACTCGGCACACCAGGAAAGGTAGCAAAGAAAATCGGGGAACCCATCACTTCTGTCACCCCTTTGCAGTCAATGCAAGGAAATATAGAAGAAGGATGGATTTTCGGTGAAGAACTAAGGCCCGTCAGAGCAGAAGAACTTCCTCCCAATGAGTTCTTCTTTGACAAAAAGAGAAAAGCAGTTGTGAAAAGGGAGTTCTGCCAGGATGAAGGATCAACTGCCAAAAAATTCAAAGTGATGACCGATGGAAAGAACAAAAAGAGTGATGAATTCACCACAGAGATCGCAGGAACACTAGGAGCGTATGCATCGGTGAATCAATTCTCGGTCGAGATGTTGAAAAATCACCTCAAGAGAAAGAATCGCCTGATCAAGTCTCTCGAAGCCCGAGTAGCTTCGGCCGCAGAAAGTGCTAAGAGTCAGGCGAGTGGAGAAATAGAACTGGACCGATTGGCCGATAAAAAAGAAATAGAAGTCCTCAAAACCAAGTTGGAACAAGTGCATTCAGTGATCCGAGATGGTCGGATATAGTTGGGTCAGCAGAGGAGTATGATCATAGAGCTGTAGGCTCAGTTAGAGGTCGCTGAAAGCAAGGTGATCGACATCGAGATTTTTAAATCCTGAGCGATCGATATTCGAAGCAGGATCTCTTCTGCACAACAGATTCTAGTAGACAAAGTGGGAGAGATTCGAGAAGATTTCCTGTTAATGCATCAGATTTCTAAGAATCTTATTGTCAAAGAAAATAACGCAGAGGCTACTCGGGTCGCCTTTCAAGAGGCAGTGATAGCTACTAACAACATATTTTCAGCAGGTTCTCCCAGATTCACCATCGCTGAACAAACTAGAGGTAATATTTTGTTAAAAGATTGGGAACATAATATTACCTTAAGCAAAGAACAGGCCCAGAAAGTGACCAATTCATTAGAAGAAGCCTTCAATGCTATAGATGGTGAGCTGTTAGGAATGGAGAGTGGAGGTGATTCAGAGATGCTAAGGCAGGTGAATGTAGATCAGATTTCCCTCGACATGAAGGAGAAGAACGAGAGAGATTCGGCGGAAATCTCTAAGATGGACAGGGTAGACATGGCTCAAGTTGACGAACATTTGATTCAACCTAGCGCACAAATCAGCGCCCTTGACATCGTTGATGCACAAATGGGTGATAAACTTCCACAGTTAGCTCGAGAGTGCTATTTTTCCGAGGCCAGCTGTCAAGAAGAACCTTCACAGTTGTATCCCAGTTTGTGGACAAATGTATCATGTACACTGAATCCATGCAAAGACAAGCACCTGGAACCTTTTGAAAATAGAGTAGGAGAGATGGAGTGATTTTTCTCCTCCCAGCTATCAAGCGGAACCTTCACAGCTTGTATCCCAGTTTGTGGACAAATGTATCATATGCACCGAATCATGCAAAGACAAGCACCTAGCACTTTTTGAAAATAGAGTAGGAGAGGTGGAGTGATTTCGCTCCTCTCGTTTTGTAACTGAATTTATGATGCCGTTGAGTTTCAAAACCAGGAAAAATTTGTATAAATAGATGACAAAAAGAAGAGCACCAGGCTGGACCTTTTTGGTAGTGAATGTAATAGATTTTTTTGCATTCAAGAAGTTAATACTAGCAAATTTGAAGATTCCCGTTTCTGTCACAACTGTGTTACAAGTTTGTTTCGTTATGTTTCTTGTTTCATTTCATTCCACTTTTCATAATTGATGTGTATCGCTATACTTCAGTACGACCACTACTATAGTGAAGAGATTTCATCTTTCTGTAACTGTTTCTTGTCTTTCCTCTGCACCAGCTATCAGCGGGTGTAAGACCAATTTGCATTTACAGAATTATATATTTTTACACTATGTCAATTATTTCTATACTAGTTTCTTCTTCTGTGTATGTGTGAGTTTTCTATTGACAGGAACCTTACGTTATCTACAGATAAATGTTTTTCTCTCACCCCACATCTTTTTACTAAAAATAATACAGTTATGGGAAAGGGCCTTCATTTTTCATTCTTATTTTGTTCTTCATGCAAAAGTTTCTCTTTATTTCGAACGAATTGAAACAGCATTGAAATCTCCCTTTAAATCATTTCCATACTGGTATTGTTCCTCAATGACTGTCCCTGTAGCAACTCAACCTAATATTCAACCTAGACTATCTAATCAAATACATATCGCTTTAACTCTTTTTGACACAATCCTTAAAACTGAAAATGCCCGGGAGGAATTGGAACGTTCATGGGCAGCCATTGAACAAGATATTACTACCCAGGAACAGTTGGAAGCTAGACAGCGAAAACGTAAAAACCCTCATTAGTTTCCTACACCGAAGGTTAGTGTAATCTTTGTATAAATCTTTAATATACTTTCAGATGCCTTGAAACTGTAATTTTAAGCCTTAAGTACAGACTCGGGAACAACATCTTTCTGGCGCTGTTGCCGGGGAGTGAAGTTACAAAATATTTTCCCTGGGAAAACGACAAAATATTTCGTTGATAGTGTTACTCTTTGATAGTGAACATAGAGTTCACACTGTTTTAAGGATTTTTTAAATCTTTCACTTGGCGACTCCACTGAAACACAAACTGGTGTCTGGTAGAAAGAATACCAGACAGAACCCGGGTGGCAAGCTGATTACGCCTGTTAATAATCCTGAAAATTTTTTAAGAGTGAGAGGCTCGTTTGAGGCAACCGCTACAGTTAATAAGCCCGAAAACCCACTTTTAAAGACTAAATGCCCTTCAAAACCTCCTACTTCCTGTAGCCCTCTGTCTGATACCAAAGATCTGAAAACAAACTACTCTGAATTTAGGAGTGACATCCATCAGACTGTCCCATCTATAAACAAGGGAAAGGGTCCTTTAGGAAGATCATTGTCATTTGACATACCAGCCTTTCTTCGGCAGAACTTCCCAGTCCCACCTGATTCAAAAGAGTGTGTTACACCCTCATTTCCTACTCCCAAGTCGATGGAAGGCATCAGAGGAGAAGGTGGAGGACAACCGAATGTCCCTCCTCCTAGAGTATTTGCAAAAGTAGCAGTGAGATACTCTCCCCTGGTTTTACCCGTTCCCCTCCATGATTTACCTGATAACTACATCAAAAATCTTCCTAAGTTCACTGGGGAGGGAGACCTAACCGTAGCCGAGCATATAAACTTTTTTGACTAATTCGCAGACATCTGTGGTATTGAGCACGAAGATGTCTATTCTAGACTACTTGTCCAGACCTTCGAAGGACAGGTCCGAACTTGGTTTCAGAGTCTTCCTGTAGCTTCTATTCGGACATATGATGCCTTGGAAGATGCTTTCCTCAAACAATGGGGAGAGCGAAAGGATCACTTATATTACCTTACCGAGTTTGGGTCCCTAAATAAAAAGAACTCAGAAACCGTTATGGAATTTATTCTGAGATTTAACAAACTTTATAATAAAATTCCATCTGTTGTTAAACCTTCCGAACCCTCAGCCAAAGTAACCTTTGCGGGAGCTTTCGAACCTGATTTTGCATTACTTTTGTGAGAAATAAGAGGAGCCACCCTGAATAGAATTCAAGATGATGCTGTCGAAATAGAATCTAATATGATGGCTTCAGGTAAGTTAAAGGCTAAAGTAGAAACAGTCAACCATGAAAATAGACGCTATAGGGAACCAGCGGGTCCTTCCGGGTCAAATAGATACACTGACGACAGAGTAGATGATATGGCCCGAATAATTAAAGATCTGTCTAACAAAATCTCTAGGATGGAGTTGGATCAGGCTAAAGCTAATTCTTCTAACAAAAAAGACTTCGAGAGAAACCCAAATCCCCAAAATCCACAGAGGGAAATAAAGAATGAAGATCAAAAAATACAAGCTCCACTAAAAAACGAAAATTTTATAGGAGAAAGTGACCTCCAAGACTTCGGAGATTCGGAAGATGAAGTTGCGTGTTTCGGTGATGAGTGTTCGCATCCATTTTTGACCAAGGAAGACTATGAGAAATCTTTAAATACTCCTCAACCTTCTAATGAAGAAGAAGAAGGTGATCATACTGACCTCTGCGTATCTCAACCAGAAACAGAAATGATAGCGGCTGATTTTCAACCCAGATACAATCTGAGATCTAAAAATAATCCCACCTCAACTGACCAACCTAAGAGAATCCTGCCAAGGGGTCAATCTCATGAACCTCCTTTGGAAGAGACATTGTTGCCCAGCAATAAAGACAAGGTGACAAAAACTCAAGAGTCTGAGGTGAAAAAAGATGAAACCCAAACAAAGGAAACAAGACCGATAGATAAAGTTACATCTTCGACTAAGATCGTGAGTGATAAAGCGATCCAGACAAACAAGTCGGAAAGAAAAAGCCCTGAAGTCTTAACCAAAGAAACGGACAAGGTAAATACGTCTTTCAATTTTGAAAATGAATTAAATAAAATTAAGATACCGATTCCTTTGATAGAATTAGCAAAAAACCCCACTTATCGGAAGCAAATTGCCAAAGTGATGGGTGTTTATGAGCCAGAAAGTCACGCTGATGTCATCAACCTAGAAGACGACAGACCTAACATCACCTTTGGTCCTCATTTTGAGGGATCCAAGGACAACGTCGCTCCTTTCTATATCACCCTGAATATACATGATCAGTTACTACATAACTGCATGTTAGACTCTGAGGCTTCACATAATGTTATGCCCAAAACTATAATGGAGAGGCTGGGGCTCCAGATCAATAGACCCTATGGAGACCTATACTTGTTTGATTCAAGAAAGGTTAAATGTATGGGAATGATAAAAGATCTGGTAGTTACCCTGGCTGAGGTCTTGGTCAAGAGTATCCTGATGGATGTGGTTATCGCAGATATTCCCCCCAAATATGGTATGTTGTTATCCAGATCATGGGGAGCCAAGTTGGGGGGTTCTCTACAATTGGACATGTCATATGCCACAATCCCAATTTTCGGTGGTCAGTTTACCCGTTTGTACCGAGAAACAAGATTAGCGTATACTGTCAGTGATCCTCAGAATCCAAATAACTTTCCCATTTACGTTGCAGACCAAGATCTGGGGAATTGCATATTGTCATTTGATGATGGTTTAGATGGGTGTCCAGAAGAACTTTATATGAAGCAGGAAGATCTTAGCCCCTTGACTAAAGAACTATGCAAAAATGGTATCTGGAAAATGTACTTCGATGGCGCTTCATCTTCTGAAGGAGTTGGTGCTGGCATACTTTTAGTAGCGCATGAAGGTAAGTTTATTGTTCCTTTCTCATATCATTTGCAGTGGGACATAGATTACACCAATAACGTATGTGAGTATGAAGCATTAATCTTAGGTTTAGAGGCTGCAAAGAAGTTAAATATAAAAAACTTGGAGGTTTACGGTGACGCTGAATTGATAGTAAGACAAGTAAACCGACAATACCTTGCCAAGCATCCTAGATTAAGAGCATACAGAAATTGTGCTTGGGATTTGATGGAGAATTTTTTCTCATCTATAAAAGTCCATTTTATTCCTCGCAGAGAGAATCTACATGCTGACGCATTGGCTAAGGCAGCCTCAACCTTTTCTCCTCCCACGAACGTTAAAATGAAATATCATATTGAAATTAGATATAAACCCTCTATACCAAACAATGTCTGACACTGACAGGTCTTTGAAGATGATGAAGAAATTCAGAAATTTCTTATGGCAATAGGTGATTTCTCTAAAACCCATCCAGACCAAGAAAACCAAAACGACCCGATGTGGATTATGAAAGAAGGTGAAGATCCTGAAACCTTCCGAGAAAAAATAGCGGATCATCGCATGTTGGTCCTTAAAAATAACCAAATCCCGAAAGGCTTAATTCCTTTAGAAAGACTCTTCGATCAGAACGACATACCTGTGAAATCCACTTTGCAGCCCCAACCAGAAGAAGTGGAGGACTGCGACATAGGAACTGAAAAAGATTCTAGGATAGTAAAGATATCTAAATTCCTCCCTCCTAAGGTAAAAGACCAGTACAGAGACCTACTTAGACAGTATAAAGATGTTTTCACCTGGTCCTATGATGAGCTTCGAACATATGATACTTCTATAATTGAGCACAAGATACCTTTGAAGCCTGGAGTCAAGCCTTTTAGGCAAAAGCTCAGGTAGTTTAACCCCATTTTGTTGCCCATTATTGAAAAGGAAGTTAAAAAGCTCTTAGATGCGAAAATAATTGTACCTCTAAGGTACTCAGACTGGGTGGAAAATTTGGTCCCTGTCAGAAAAAAGAACAGAGAAATCAGACTGTGTGTGGATTTCCGGAACTTGAACAGGTTCTCTCTTAAGGATAATTATTCGCTTCCTAAAATGGACCACGTCCTAGAAAGGGTAGTTGGAGAAAATCGAATGTCTATGATAGATGGGTTTTCTGGGTACAATCAAATCGCCATGAACGAGAAAGACAGAGAAAAAACCGCTTTCACCACACCATGGGGTACATTCATGTATGATAAAATGCCTTTTGGTTTGATGAATGCAGGGGCTACCTTCCAGCACACTATGAACATCGCTTTCGTTGGAGAAAGAGACAAGTTCGTAGTAATCTACCTTGACGATTTGATGGTTTTCTCTAAAACCGATGAAGAACATTTGATCCATTTGAAACAGACTTTCGAAAAATTCCACAGGTATGGCCTATCTTTGAACCCAAATAAATCACATTTCGCTATGCAGGAAGGTAAGCTTCTGGGGCATATCGTATTTAAAGATGGGATCATGATCGATCCTAAGAGGATTGAAGCAATACAAACTATTAGTATTCCTAGAAATGTTAAAGAAATTCAATCTTTCTTAGGTACAATAAATTTTTTACGAAGGTTTATACCAAATTTTGCTGAGATTGTCAAATTGATCACAGGAATGCTGAAGAAAGATAGCAGAGTAAATTGGACGACCGAGGCTAAAGCGTCGTTCGAGCATATTAAAAAAGTCATCAGCGAGGCACCTATGTTAACAAGCCCAGATTACTTGAAAGATTTCCTCATATTCTCATTCGCTTCTGAACATACTATCGTCGCGGTGTTGCTGCAAAAGGATGATGAAGGCTTTGAACGCCCGATCACGTTTTTTAGCAAGAGCCTTAGAGACGTCGAACTAAAATATGATATAATAGAAAAACAAGTGTACGCAATGGTGAAAGCGCTAAAAGCATTCAGAACTTATGTTCTGCATTCAAAAATTATCGCGTATGTGCCAACCAGTGCTGTGAAGGATATATTGGTACAGCCGGATAGTGATGGAAAACGAGGGCGTTGGCTCGCTAAAATACAAGAATTTGATCTGGAAATCAAGCCTACTAAATTGATAAAGGGAAAGGGTCTGGCCAAACTTTTGGCTGAGTCAAACCTTAGATCTCTTGAAATCAATTGCCTACAAGGGGAAGACGGAGACACACAATTGCAAGAGTCGAATGACCAGACATATCCAAGCAAGGTTGAAGAAAAATTCATGTCGTCAGGCTAGTACAAAGATATAGTTTTCTATTTGTTAAACCTGAAATGTCCAGACGGACTAACACTAGCCAAATACAGAACTTTAAAACTCCATGCTGTAAAATATTGCATCTCCGAAAATCAACTATATTGGAAGGATCCACTCGGGTTCTTACTGGTCTATCTGGTTGAGTCAGAAACTCCACGAGTTATAGAAGAATTTCATGAAGGAATCTGTGGAGGACACCATGCATGGAGAGCCACAACCTACAAGATCCCGAGGGCCGGATACTATTGGCTAAAACTATTTTCAGACATTAATGCCAAAGTCCGTGCCTGTTACTCGTGTCAAATATTCGCTGGTAAGTAGAAACTCCCTGCACTACCACTCATTCCAGTCAAAACTGAAGCCCCATTTCAACAATGGGGATTAGACTTCATAGGGGAAATTAATCCCCATTCCAGCGCTCAGCATAAGTGGATCTTAACGGCCACAGATTATTTTACAAAGTGGGTGGAAGCAATTCCAACCAAAAGGGCAACAAACTCGGTGGTGATTCACTTCTTGGAAGATAATGTCTTGTCAAGATTTGGGTGTCCTCGAAAAATTGTTACCGACAATGCCCAGGCCTTCAAATCCATGTCTATGATCAATTTCTGCCAGAAATACAGTATTGTTCTCGGCGATTCCACTGCTTATTACCCCCAGGGAAATGGGCTGGTCGAATCATCTAACAAGAGCGTGGTAAACGTAATAAAAAAGGTACTGGATGAAAACAAAAGCTCTTGGCATGTGCATTTGAAGTATGCGTTGTGGGCAAACCACATCAGCACTAAAAGGTCTATCGGCATTTCGCCGTTTCGGATGGTATATGGGACCAAGGCGGTTCTGCCTATAAACTTAGCATTGCCAGTGATGAAATTATGGCAGGATCAGAACGAAGAACCCAATCATGTAACCAGAAGAATTAACCAACTGATTGAGGTTCAACAGCTCAGAGTGG
>JASDQU010101667.1:525955-547186 GCA_032191745.1 Picea mariana
TTTAAGACTAAGCAAGGTTTGTTTGAATGGATGGTAATGCCTTTTGGACTTTGCAATGCACCTGCTACTTTCATGCGAGTTATGAATGATGTCTTAAGGCCTTTTCTGGATGATTGTGTTATTGTCTACTTAGATGATATTTTGATCTTTAGCAAATCTCGTGAAGAGCATATTGGACATGTGAAACAAGTTTTGGATGTTTTGAGGAAAGAACAGTTGTTTTTGAAGTTGTCCAAATGTGAATTTGGCAAAACTTCGCTTATTTACTTAGGCCATATTGTTGGTGGAGGTGAATTAAAAATTGATCCTTCTAAAGTTAAAGTTATTTTGGAATGGTCTAGACCCAGCAATGTGACAGAGGTAAGAAGTTTTTTGGGAGCCGCCCAATATTGGAGAAAATTTATTGCTAACTTTTCGTCCATTGCAGCTCCATTACATGCTGTGACAAGTGTCAAGAAAGGTTTCCAATGGGGAGGCAAGCAACAATAGGCTTTTGATACTTTGAAAGAAAAGATCAGTTCAGCACCGGTTCTTGCACTTCCAAATTTAAGACAACCTTTTGAAATCCAGACAGATGCAAGTAATTATGCAATGGGAGCAGTTTTGCTACAGTATGGTAAGCCAATTTGTTTTCATTCAGATACGTTTAATGGTGCCATGATTAATTATCCTACTTATGACAAGGAATTGTATGCATTGGTTCAAAGTGTTAAAAAATGGAAGCATTATTTGTTGGGAAAAGAAACCATTATTCACACCGATCATCAACCTTTGCAATATTTACAATCGCAGTCAAAGCTACAACAAGCTAGGCACTTCAGATGGATGGGTTTTCTTCAACAGTTTCATTTGGTAATCAGGTATAAGAAGGGAATTTTTAACAAAATCACTGATATGCTTTCAAGGCCTATTATTAGTGCTTCAATTATTCTTAAGCAGAGTCCTATAATACATAAAAGTTATGTGAAGCAATATGCTTTAGATACTGACTTTAAGGAAGTGTATGAAACTTTGTTCCACTCTAACCATGTTGAAGAATTGGATTATCATGTGCATAATAATCTCTTGTATCATCTTGGCAAGTTGTGTATTCCACAAGGGGAAAGAATCAACATCATAAGGGAAGCACATTCTTCTCTTATTGCTGGTCATTTTGGTGTAGGCAAGATAGTGGCTAATTTGCAAAGATACTGCTACTGGCCTAAGATGAATGAAAGTGTTTCGCGATATGTTCGAGGATGTTCGTTGTGTGCTACAAGTAAACCTAGCAATCGAAAGTTGGGTTTGTACACTCCACTTCCAGTTCCTTCTCGACCTCGGGAAAGTATTTCCATGGATTTTGTTGGTGGTTTACCTATGTCGAGAAGAGGTCATGATTATATTTATGTTGTGGTTGATCATTTTAGCAAGATGTGTATTTTGATGCCTTGTACTAAGCAGGTAACAACAGAATAAACAACACAGTTGTTCTTTCAAAATGTTTGGGTGTATTTTGGTTTGCCTAAGTCCATTATTTCTGATCAAGATTCTCGATTTGTTGGAAGTTTTTGGTTGAGTTTGTGGGCACTCATGGACACCAAGCTTAAAAAGAGCACAACTTTTCATCCACAGACAGATGGTCAGACAGAGATGGTGAATCGTACAGTGGTACATCTTCTTTGTTCTTATTGCAGCAAGCATCCTAAGCTTTGGGATGAACATTTACACTACATTCAACATGCGTACAATTGAGCTAAGCACTCTTCGACTCAAACGTCGCCATTTGAAGCATGTTTTGGCTATTTTCCCAAGTGGCCTTTAGATTTTATCTTTGGGAAAGATATTGCTGTCGATGGTCAATATGACATTGATAGGGCAGAGAAGTTCATTGAACAAATTTAGTCGATACATCAGGTGGTGCAAGAGAAGTTGGAAAAGAGTCAAGCCAAGTACAAGGCGAGACATGAAAAGCATCGTGTTGATCACAGTTTCGAAGTTGGTGATGAAGTTTGGCTTTACATCAGCAAGGAGAAGGTAAAAAGTTGAAACCGATTCGATATGGTCCTTTCAAGATTGTTGACAAGATTGGTAACAATGATTTTCGTTTAGATTTGCCTCCTTATATGAAGATGTATGCAGTTGATAATGTTGAGAATTTGAAGTTGTATGAGTCTCCATTGATTGATGATCAAGGAGAGCATGTTCATATTCCTTCCATAGATGATTTTTATCCAGAGTATCTAACAGAACTGCAGGAAGACACCATCCTTGACAGGAGAATGTGATCTTCGAAACGAGGAAATGTGGAGTATTTGCGAGTTGGTCTTAAAGGAACGAATCCAAGCAAGGCCAAGTGGATTGAGGTTGGAAGGGTGAGGGAACTTTACCCTCATCTTCACATAGACTGAGAATAGTCTTTTGGAGGGCCAAAATCTTCCCAATGGGGAGGTGTGATAAGGGGATCAAATTTTGCTCAAATTTAAAAGTGCTCATAATGCAATGAAAACAGTGCCATTGCGTCCATCTCGTCTTCCTGATTCCGGTGGTATATTTACTTTGTCAAATGGACTCCGTAAGGGGAAGATATCGCGATCTGTTCGTCAAGCCAAACAGGCAAAATTTTTGATGCTGACTGTACCAGTCCGTACAGTCCGTACGGTATGACATGGCAGGACCGTACGATCGTACAAAAGTGACATGGAAAGCAGTTGTTGGTTGATGGTTGTCGAATTAGGAGATGACACGTGTCCATTTATTGGCAAATGGTGTGAGGACACGTGGCCCAATCCGTGGGTGCCACGTGTCGCTCATTGATTGGTTTATATGGTTATGTAAAATTTATGGTGGAGTCCGCGGGGTTCGACCCCCGGACCTCCCACAATGCATAACACCTTCGCACGACCGCCCGACCATTGGGACACAAGTTGCTTCTTGTTAAATGTATATGTTTTAATATATTTAAATTTACAAGTTTGTATATTAGGCGGGGGGTCGGGCCGGGGCTTAGCCCCGGTCCATGGTCGTTTGGAATTTCATATAACCGTGTATGTATATGGTGTGCGCAGTTGTAACGTTTGCACGCGGGTTTGTAACATATAGCCTGTGGTTATTAAACCACATGTGACCACAACCGGAGTTGCTACGGTTTGAAACGGGTATAACAAATTAACTACCTTTTTTCCATGCGCGAGGTCACATGTGCCATATGCCCAGGTGCCTAGGCGGTTAGGGGCTGGCATGCCCTTAACCATTCTATGGTTTGCACCGTTGGCATGGTTGCGCCCGGTGCTGGGTTTTCATGCTTTAAAATGCGTGTGAGCCAGGTTCAATCAAGAAGGGTGCGTTTTGTAGATGCAGAGACAACAAGCTTGAAGAGGGAGACTTCCAGGAGGCCTAACTTCTTCGTTTTTCGACCGATTGAGGTGCCAAAAGAGCCCAGAAAGGGGTTTTGGGACGCTCTGAAGCCATTGGAGTAGTTGGTTTGTCAGTTTGAGCATTGTGAGACATGTTTTTGAGAAATTTTTGAGCAATTAATAATAATGATCCATTGGAAGCTGGACCAGGAGATGTAGCCCAAGAGAGGGGTGAACTCCTTTATCAATTGCTGTGCTTATGTGTTTATGTTCATTGATTATGCTGCTGTCTATGTGTAATTTGCATAAGTAATCCTTTAATCTATGTGTTGCAAATTGATCCATTTGCTTTAAACACATAACATTCACTTGCAATATTTTTCAAGTTTTTCAAGTCTTCTTCATTTTTAGATCACTTCTGGTGCACTCTACACACCTACTCAATGCCCTCTTGGCAGAGCTTCCACAGAATCCCTTAGTGATTCTATCTTCTCTGTACCTTCCTCTGCACAATCTTACCTCCAAGGTGTTTAGTAACCTTGAGGTTTCCTCCTTCAACTAATGACTTTGGCTGGTGCGCCCTCCTGGCACATCCTTGCCCAAATTCCGCAGAATTCAGGAGTGCATCTATGCACTGAATTTCAGAACCCACATTGTTCTGTCACACCCTCTTGGCATGAAGCCTCAAAGAACCCCAAACTTGAAATCAAAGAACCGACAGATAACATAACCTATTTGTCCCTGCAAATGTCTACTAACACACATTTACAGCATATAATGAACACAGATAAAGACATTCATCACACACATAATATCATGTAGGAAAAATTGCTTTTGCTTGTATTAATCAAGAATGCCTATACAAAGTTTATGAGCGTGGACTGCAATAGAGTCTCGGCTCCTTCTCGCCTCCACTCTAACTCTCGCAGGGCTCTCCTATCTCTTGATTCTACTTACTCAACTACAAGATCGAAAGATATTTTTACATGAGGGGGCTCTTCCAGCTCTTCCCTCCAAGCTACCTACTCTATTCAATTACATTGAATTACATTGAATGGGTTGTCTAGTCCGAATTGGATCTAGATCCCAACCTTACAACCATTAAAGGCCTTCTTTAACTATAGCCTACTCAAAGGCATAACTTTTGGCTCTACCATCCTTACAAACATTAATTACATTGATTTCAAATTAAAAATTTGAAATGAGATGGCTGTGCCTCTCTTCAACCCATTGAAAATGCATTGTGCTGGCTGGCTGGCGCACGGATGGCTTGGAGCGATGCTCCTGCATCAGTATATGTGTGTTTGTTAATTTTTTCATTTCTTATTTACTCTGCATTTATTGGATGATAATGATTCATTTATATAACAATTGGACTATATGGTTAAAAAGGATTAAATTGCTCTATTATTGATTCACCCCCCCTCTCAGTAATCCAACACCTCCACCATAGAACCCTCAGAACGTGCTCTTTGTCTAACCAAAGCCTTCAATGATTTCAAGTGCCTCTCCACCATCCACATTGACCTTGTGTGTACAGGTCTACAAATTTTAATCTCCTCAGCTTGGTGTATGAGTGATCCAGGTGGATATTGGTGGCCACCCACCTTCTCCAACTGGCCCAAAACATGTTTTTGGCAATTTTGACAATTTACTATTTTTAGCAGTTTTTTCAGGTCCTGAACTTCCGGGGCCATTTTGAGGCCCTAAATGATGTTATTTTGGGTATGTTTCTCTCGAAAAATAGCATCTACTATGCTATTTTTTCTTGAGCATTGTAGGCCTCGGATAGATCTTTCCAACGAGCTATCACACGCCTAAAATGGAGATCGTATGCAAAAGTTACGACCCCGAGAAGTTGATGTACTCACTTGCCCAAATGGGGCCCACATGACTTTTGGCACTTCATCTCCTAGGGTTAGGTTTTTGGATGTCTAGGACTTTTGGCATTCCCGTTTATTGTAAAAAGGCCTTCAGAGACTCATTGTAATCATCTTCTCATGGATGCGAGTAGCTGTCACATCTCTTCTCAGAGATAAGCTACCACCATTCTAGCGAGTCTTTCACTCTGTATTTTACAGTCTCTATACATTTATTTCATTAATAGAAATCGCGTATTACTGTATATCTGTGACTCTTGTTATATTTCCACTATATCTTTGATATATTGTTGTCTCTCTTCCAATATCTCTGAATATTTATGTGTTATATCTCTGCTCTCATTTCGTGTCGAAAATAATCCGGATCAATGGTATCAAAGCAGGTTGCTCTTGATCATTTTCAGTGCATGTCCCCGACGAGGTCTGAGTATAGCAAGTTGGGTCTCGAGCTTGTCTCTCTTGAGGACAATTGCTCTCACACACCCAAGAAACCCTCAATGGTGGAAGAAAAGAAAAATGATGGAGCAGATGATCCTATCAGTCTATTGCTTGAGCAAGCTCTCACGCGACAGAGGGACGAAATGATGGAGAATTTTTCCCACATCCTTCAACGCCTACCGATAACATCAGGTGCATCTTCATCAAGCGGCCACTTTGGAGGCACCTCGCCTTTCAAGGTACAGGTTAATTTTGATATTCCCGTATTTGAAGGACAAATAGATGCAGATGCCCTAGATAAATGGTTAAATCTGCTAGAAGGTTATTTCTCTGTTCATTATTTTTTATATAAGGAAAAGATCACCTTCACACTCCTTAAGGCTCTCCCCCATTGGGAAACTTACTGGGAGCAGAGTTCCACAGAGGAGTCTGGAATATATGGGGTCGATCCCATTTTGGATTTTTTTTTGGATGCGGTAAAAGAACAGTATTACCCTGTTGGCAACTATGAGGACCAATACATGAGATGGACCACACTACGGCAAGAGAGGGGCCAAGCAGTTTTGGAGTTCACCAATACCTTCCATACCTTGCGCACCAAGATGGGTATCAAAGACTCCGAGTGACATTTGGTTCTGAAATACCGTGGGGCTCTACACAGATACATCCAAACTGAAATGGATTTTTTGGACATCTCATCACTCGGTGCTGCTTATCGATATGCTGTTAAAATTGAGCAGAAATTTAAGCACTAGAACAAATGGGAATTCGGGTCTGCAAATCCGCAACAAACAAAGTATGACAAAGATGACCTGAAAAAACAGTCTCCCGAGAACCAGTCCAAGACNAAAATCCCCTGGCACAACACCAATGAATGTCGCTCAAAATAGTCATTGGTGGCCGAGATCAAAGACAAGGAGCCGAACCCTGATTCAGAATCTGATTCTAAAAATAATGGGAAAAGACAGATCAACGACGTATATCCCACTGCTATTGTTGCGACCGCAGCAATTCAAGCAGAAGAACCAACAGATCCTGAAGAGGGGGGGTGCCTTTTTCATTCACAGATGTGGGTGAAGGGGACCCGCTACATTTTATTGTTTATAGCGAAAGCCAAAAGAACCTCATCTCAGCAGAGGTCGTCAAACAGTTGGGATTGTCGACAACACCACACCCGCAACCATACAACATTGGGTGGCTTCACCAAGGATGAGATCTTCGTGTCAGCCAGCAATGTCTATTGTCATATGGCATCCAACCCTTCAAGGATGAGGTATTATGTGATGTTGCCCCACTGGATGTCTGTGATGTTCTCTTGGGCCAGCCATATATGTGGAAGCGCCATGCTATCTATGAGTCTCGACCCCATAGTGTCATTATTACTCTGGGGGGTCATCTCTACAAGATACCAGAGGTAGTTCCAACTACTTCCCCACCTAAATAGTGCCACAAGGTAGTATCTCATACTACAAAATTCATCTTCTCCACAATATGTTCAAAAGGGGAACAAAAGGATATTGCAACCACTACAACCTCGGCCCAAGCACCTTCTATCCAACAGAAGCAGGTCGACAAGGTTGTAGCAAAGCGCAAAGATTATTTCTGCAGACATTCATATCATGTATCCAGACTGGTTAAAAAGGTCCAACCCTTCCAGCCACAAGTTTGTGACAGCCTTCAACAAGCTAAGCAACGCCACTTCTCCAGCAAGGCAAGCAAATCACCAACATTCAGATTCAAAAATCGCTTTCCCCTCTCCCCCGAGAACTCAACGCAATGGAGAGAATTGCTTCCTAAGGAGGGAGGATTGATCCAGGAAGATATCGGTGGCCACCCACCTTCTCCAACTAGCCCAAAACATATTTTTTGGCAATTTTGGCAATTTACTATTTTTAGCAGTTTTTTTCAGGTCCTGAACTTCCGGGGCCATTTTGAGGCCCTAAATGATGTTATTTTGGGTATGTTTCTCTTACAAAATAGCATCTATGATGCTATTTTGTCTCTAGCATTTTAGGCCTCGGATAGATCTTTCCAACGAGCTATCACACGCCTAAAATGGAGATCGTATGCAAAAGTTACGACCCCGGGAAGTTGATGTACTCACTTGCCCAAACGGGGCCCACATGACTTTTGGCGCTTCATCTCCTAGGGTTAGGTTTTTGGATGTCTAGGAATTTTGGCATTCCCTTTTATTGTAAAAAGGCCTTCAGAGCCTCATTGTAATCATCTTCTCACAGATGCGAGTAGCCGTCACATCTCTTCTCAGAGATAAGCTACCACCATTCTAGCGAGTCTTTCACTCTATATTTTACAGTCTCTGTACATTTATTTCATTAATAGAAATCGTGTATTACTGTATATCTGTGACTCTTGTTATATTTCCACTATATCTCTGTTATATTGTTGTCTCTCTTGCAATATCTCTGAATATTTATGTGTTATATCTCCGCTCTCATTTCATGCCGAAAATAATCCGGATCAATGAGATAGCATTCTTGTGCATTGAAAAATGTTGGAGCTATATACTTTTTCAATTGACACATTAGCCAAGGAATTTATCTCTTCCAATACTTTATATCATCTTCATGGATTTATTTCAATGAAAACCATCTACATTACAAGTAAAACACATGTCATTAAGTACACAAAAAAATTGAAAGAACACTTTGCATATAAATCACAACTACTTACCTCAGGTATTTTCCAAGATCATATATAACTTGTTTGACGTTGTTGTCAAAGTCATTTGGGAGAGATAATGGTAGAACACACTGCAACAAAAAATGAATCATTATTTGTTTTGACCAAAGTAGACAAAAAAAATAAAAAACTTAAAAGATGTATCAGACCAATATATACAAATATGTATACCAAAATTATTACCTTAATGAAGTTATGCCAATCATGTGTTTTTTGTAGATTTTCTGAGGTCCTATGAGGCTGCCACCTAAGGTATTTCCTTGACCTTAGTATGGCTCTAAGTTTCAACTGTGTGGCTGTCTTCTTTTGCTATTTCAGGACAACAAATAATCACCCAAATTTATGCTCAATGTTTTGATGGTTAAGTGATCTTTTAAGGTGCCCTTGCAAGTGTTTTATTTACTCAAATTTAGCACATGCAATATAAATTAAAAAACATAACACTACCTCTATATTTAACTTTAAAATGATGATATACACTTCTAAGCATGCATAAATTTGACACAGGTATTTTTGGTCAACATGACCCTGGATAAACCCCCCCGGGGAAAACCAATTTGGGATATATGTCTATATAAAGATGATCAAAGAATGATATACAACAAGTAATACAATACAAAGGAACATGTATACATAACAAGCTCCTCACAATCCTTTTCACAATATCTAGAGAGAGATGTGCCCAAACTCAGGTGTGACCTCTCCCTTTGTTTCTCTCTATACTGAAGTGAAGCGCTCTCCTTCCTCTTTTACCCAATGAATAAATCCCTCCATAGGAATGTGCTCTCCTGTGCTGCCTCTCCACTGAAACTCTCAGAACTGGCTTCCTCCAAGTGAAACTCATACCAGGTGGTTATGCATCCACTCCACTGATGTTCCCTTCTCCTAGCAAATGTGATCAACATCAAATAAATGAGGCCTAAGATGGATGCCTCTCTCCATGGAAGCATGCGCCCAAGCTCTCCTCTCCCAATGAAACTAACCTCATCCTCTTTCTCCTCCTACTCCTCCTCAAGTGAACAAAACAATGAGTGAATCCTCCTCCTCCTCCTCAGAATGTGCACCTCCTCTAGAAAATACACTCCTCTCTATGTAGCATGCACCCTCCAAGGAAATGATGGATAAAACTCCATGGATAACCTCTCCATGAAATCTCAAGCCAAAAATATCTTCCTCCTCAAGCTCTCAAACAAGTGTGCCCTCCTCTCCTTGAGAAATGCACCCCTCCTCTTCTCCAAAACTCACAAGTGAAGAATGAATCTCATAAAGCACTATACCCTCACTTTAGCCTCCTTTTGCCAAGCCCTAATAGATCGATGGCCTAGATCCAATCTACACAAGTCTAATAAATGGGTGATATCTAATCCAAAAATCTCACTAAGGAAACCTAATTTCCTTAGTTGCTTTATGTCTATTAATTCACCCACTTTGTGAATTAATTGTCACTTTATAACTTAAATGACATATTTCACTTTTGACTTAAATCTCCTAAGTCAAAGTGAAATTAGAATCATAAAGTAAAGTACATGGGTAATAGTCTTCCCCCTTTATGCTTAGAGACTCATAAGCACATGGGGACCACTTCCCAAGGTACCCAAATCTCAACATTTTTACCCCACCAAATTTACCTTTCTTCGTTAAGATATTATTTATGTTTGAAGCAAAACCCGTGGGAAATTTAATTATTTGAATGACATCTTTTACATCATTGCTTTGTTTCTATGTTAATAAAAATGGAACGCTATTTTGTTCTAGTCCATCTCTATTTGATTGGATTGTAGTATTGGAACCATCATTTCCTACTGTAACTTGTTCTTCATTATTTCCTACACTATATATAACAGATCTTAAGTTGAATTTTTACTTACAAATCATACTCCCATGTTATGTATACACATGATTTAGAAAAGAAGTGGGTCTACAAGCATGAATCCTTATGAAAGGTGATACGGGGAGGCATCTTAGTGTCAAATGATTAGATGAAGAGGTCAATATGGAATCAACAAGGTACAAATCCAAGCAATTAGTTAGAGAAAGAAGGAAATGTTCAAATAGCACTTGCAAATTTGGGTCATTTTGCGACGGCTATTTCAACGCTCTTGCGACGTTATGCCATGGACATTGCAACAAATCTGGAGTCTATGAAACGTCATTTTATGTCACGTGGAAATTGTGATGAACTTAAATAAACATCGCAAGAGCGACGCCCCTAGGAAACTTCTCACATTTGAGACAAAAAAAGAAATATCGTCGCTAATAAAACAATATAGGCTAACAATGTGAAACGAACCTTTTGTCTTAATTGCGATGACTATTGCGAGGACAAATTTCATTGTTCATATAGCAAAAGCGTCGCAACAATTTAAGTTTTCGTCACACTTGAGATGACAACTTTTCGTTGTTTATATAGCAAAAGCATTGCAACAATTTAAGTTGTCGTCGCACTTGCGACAACAACTTTTCGTTGTTTATATAAGCAAAATGTCGCAACAATTTAAGCTGTCATCGCACGTGCGACGACAACTTTTCTTTGTTTATATAGCAAAAGCGTCGCAATAATTTAAGTTGTCATCGCAAGTGCAACGATAACTTTTTGTTGTTTATATAACAAAAGCGTCGCAGCAATTTAAGTTGTCGTCGCAAGAGCGATGACAACTTTTGTTGTTTATATAAAAAACCGTCGCAATAATTTAAGTGGTCGTCAACTTTCTTTTTTTTATATAGAAAAACCATCGCAACAATTTAAGTAGTCATCGCAATTGAGACGAACAATATTTATTTCAAAAAAAATTAAAAATTTATTTTAGGCTGCAATTTTAATATTAATATTACCATATCCTCCAAGTGGAACATGGTTTCTCCTATAATTCCTTGGATAATGGGGATATGTCTCAATGCCTTGATAATGTGCATGAGAGGACAATAAATCCCTTATGCTCTAAATGAATCTTCCGGGGACCTACAAGGGCTATGGACAAGGCCACAAACCACAAAACGTGCCGTATATAAGATATCTTTATCATTAGAGTGGTATGTGGATGCCATTAGAAGGTTTTGTGCATTAGATATGGGTACTAGAGCTTTGACCATGGTTGGGTCAGAAGTCGAGGGAATTAGGACCTAAGTTAATATTACTGATCTAATAGGCCATGATCAAGGCCTCAAACTACAACATAGTTCCTTTAAAGTGAATCTTTGTCATATAAGTAGGATATGGGTATAATAATGAGTTTTTTCATAGTAGGAATGGGTCTCAAGGAGTTTACCATAACAAAGGGAGGACAAGAAGGGCCTTATTCCATAAATGGATTTGTAAGGCTCAATATCCATGAACATCACCTTCAACATAATCCCTTTAGAGGAAATATTTGGCCTCCAAGTTGAATATGTGTACCATTATGAAATATTTTTCACTAGGGACATTTGCATTGAGTAATTAGCCATGGTCGAGTGAGGAAAATGAGGCCCTTGGGTCATTTATGAATCCTTTAGTGATTAAGGGACATAATCAATGCCCTAAACCACATAACATGTTATCTATAGAGAATCATGAACCTTTGAGTGAGATATGGGTATTGTTATAATATTTTGTGTATCATAGATGGCTATGAAGGATTTAACCATGGTTGGGGGATAAATCCAAGGAATTAGGCCTTGAAAAAATATTATTGGGTTAATAGGCCATGATTAATTCTATGAACTACAACATGAGACATTTAAAGGGGATCTTTTGCATACGGGTTGGATGAAGTTTCCATTAGGATTTTTTGTGTAGTATGGATTTTTGTTGGGGCCTTGACCATGATTAGGTGATGAAAATAGGGTCCTTAATCCATAAATTATGATCAAGGCATTTAACTACAACATCATCCCTTTAAAGCGAATATTTTTCATATGAATGAGAAAGGGTTTCCATTAGGATTTTTTGTGTAGTCGGGATGGGTCTTCGGGCCCTGACCATGATTAGGGGATGAAAATAAGGTCCTTAACCCACAAATGAGTGTAAATAGTCTTATGGGACATGGAATATTCTTCAAACAACTAAAAAAAAACTTTTAGAAATCAACTTTGTCCTTGAGCGTGATATTGGAACTTTTAGGAGGATTTACATAAAAGATATGGATCTCACAGATTTGGCTGTAAATGAAGCTTCTAGGGCCCTAGTCCATGAAAAAGAACTCAAACCACCATAAAAACTCAAATCATTGGCCTCTTGGTGGGATATAGGCATCATTAAGAGAATTTTCATACCAGGCATGGGTCTCAAGGCTTTGACCATGGTCAATGAAGGAAAACAAGGGTTGTATGATCTAAATTAGTATTTTAGGGATTGCAGTATTCAATGTATGAATGAGATTTGGGAAATATTAGAAAAATTTAGATGCAATGGATGGATTTGGAGACTGTGACCATGGTCATGTGAGAAAATAAAGGGTCTTAAGATCTAAATGAAACTTTTAATGCTCATGAACCATGCACATGTCCTTGAACCACTACAAAGTTTCTTTCAAGGGGATATTTGGCCTCCAATTGGGATATGTGTGATGTTAGGTGGTTTCATGCACCAAGGATAGGTCCAGGGGTCATAACCATGACAAGGAGAGAAAATAAAGGGACTCAAGTCATATATAAATATTTTAAGGATATTGTCCATGAACATGGACTCAAATCACCACATAGGACCTCTAAAAAGGATCTTTGATCTCAAAATGGGATATGCGTGCCTATAGTAGTTTTTTCATACCAAGGATGGATCTTGGTGTCTTGACCATGGTAAAGTAGTGAAAAGAAGAGACATGTCAACTAAATGAATATTTGAGGGCTCATGGGATAAAATGGGGTCTTAAACCATTACATGAATCCTTTAAAGGGGATATTTAGCCACCAAGTGGGATACATATGCAAGTAGGAGAATTTTTTGACCAAGGATGGGATTCAAGGCCTTATCCATGTTAAGATAAAGACACATTAGACCAATTTTATATTAAATAACTCCTAAGTGTCAAAATATCCTAACATCCCCTCTTAAGAACAACCTAGGATATGTTTGAAGGATTTACAAAGGTGACACAATAGGAGAAAGAAGGAGGCATTAGAGCATATCTCCCCTTAATGACAACTTATTAAACTCCTAACATAGATCAAAGTTTGGAAAACTTCACTTCTCTAAGAGACTTTATGAAAATGTTTGCAAC
The DNA here is from genome assembly GCA_032191745.1 of Picea mariana. NCBI lineage: Eukaryota > Viridiplantae > Streptophyta > Pinopsida > Pinales > Pinaceae > Picea > Picea mariana. Next base: position 539,501 of record JASDQU010101667.1, read on the forward strand.
TTGATCTTTTATAGGGAAAAAATTCACTTGGGAACCATTATGATATTTTCCACTCTAGATGGTTATTAAGATATTTCCCATGGTCCAAGGATAAAATCCAATGTATTGTGGGTGTTAAAATATTCTTTATGGTTCATGGACCATGCATAGGGTTTGAAACCACCAAACAAGCTTTATATATGGAATCTTTAGCCCAAAAGTATAATATTGAATCCACTATGAGGTTTGGCATGATAGGGATTGGTATTAGGGCCCTAACCATGGTCCAAGGACAACTGTTATCATCTTAGGTACAACTGTGTAAAAGTTTCTTAATATATGAATATAATATAATGATTAAAGGATTAAACTATGCTAAGATAGGAGGTTTTACAATAAGAAATTGAAGTATTAATCTATTATTCTATTTATTCACTGTGCAAGGAGAAGGTAAAGATTTTTACAAATAGGCCATTCATAATTTTGATTGGTTTGGACACTGACAACATTGTCATCACTCATAATGATAGTAAAAAATCCATAGGTGGGACATACAACCATGAACCCTAGAAATATTATTTAGGCACTAGTGATTGTCCTTGGGTCATGGTTAAGTCCTTAATACCCACACCTAGTGTGCCAAACCTCTTAATAACATCCATATTATATTTTGGTGTAAATATTCCATTTATAGGGCTTGGTGTAAATATTCCATTTATGCAAAATTACTATTACTCCCAGTACTGGAAGAGAGTTCCTTATCTATCGCAGGATGAATCAGATTCTTGTAATGCTTTGAATTGAGAAGGTTAGGTAAGAATGTGAGTAGAAAGGTTGGGATGATAAATATAGAATCTTATTGCTTGGTTTTTTCACCATGGTGGCATCATAGCCTAAGTTGGTGGTGCTATCTACACTAGATGGTTGTGGTTCAATGGAAATTTTCTCTTACATGACCAATCTCTTAGACCAATTTTTGTTAAAAGATAAGTCTCATTTTTTTGTTTATGAATATGCAAAATTACTATTACTCTCAGTCATAAAAAAATTATGCGTTATGCATGTGTTGGCAGCCAATTCAATTTTTTTCATTGCCTTAAAAGCTGCCTACACCTATGTCTCCTGAACTTCAAATTTTCGTCGCATTTTGCAAATAGACGATATTTTCATTTCATGCGACACTTGCAAATTAGTTTCGATTTAGTTTTTCACGACTGAAAGCGTGAAAACTCCTCTATCTTTATTTGAACTGTCATAGTCTTTTATTGATATTCTGAAAGGCACTTTACCATTGGTTTATCATGTGGCTGAAAATATTTTTCAAATTATGCCTATTCGGACGTTTTTACTTTGATTGCGCAACTTGAATTTTATTTAATTGACAAGGCATTGAGCATGTTAATTTATGAATTATACTTGATTATATAGGGGTCATGGTTGATTTTGGTTTTTATATGATGTGATCCTTACTATTATAAGCTCTTGGCTTATCGATTTTATGAAATCTCTTGTCACAATGTTTTATAAACTTTGATTACATATTATGCAACAAGCGCATGGATAACATATGAGTCCGATTTCATATTGAATGGCAATAGTTTGAAGTTATGCAATGGCGCGTTGGTTAAACATTTGGGTTTTGATTTAATGGTTTGAATTATTACTTGGTGCATATTTAACTTTGGGTTTGATTTTATATTGAACGCTCATGGTTTCAAGCAATAGATTGGCGCATTGGTGTGCCATCCACAGTTTAATCCTTGGGTTGGCCGAATATTATGGTTTGAACGATGTCATGATTGATTGAACAACATTGTACCTTGTCATTACTGCTATGCATGGTTGTGGATAATCCCACCACCCTCGCACGTGTACATTAATTTGCTCCCCTTTCATCGTTCTCAGCTGTTACCCCAAACGCTTTTGCTCCTATGTGTTTAATCCGAACCCTACCATGCGCCCGCACCATGGCTCCGATCGTAAGGGCTGAACCCAATGGTAGCTAGACATTGTTGATGTTCGACGGTGCTTACAGTGACCTTGAGGAATTCGGATGGTTCCCGTTCATACGAAAGTTTGATGGCTATAACCCTAGCGTGGCTCGGTAGTTTGCATTAACCTTTGATGGCTGCCGAGCCAAGGTTGGGGATGCGCAATTGGAAATTGACGAGAAATTTCTCAGTTTAGCTACCGGTGTGCCCGCTGTCGGACAGAAATGGTAAAAAAATTGCAAAGTGGAAGATGTCCCGTGGAATTTGCTCTTCCAATCACGAAAAGTGAGTTCCTGTGACAAAGGTTTGCCCGCGAATATGCTCAAGCAACGCTGGCACGACTTGCTGATGATAACCAAGTAGTTCATCACCTGCGAGGGCCGGTATGGTTTTGTTTTCTTATACCACCTTCGGCTACTTATGGTTTTCATGGGCTATGAGCTTAATATGCCTTACTACTTGCATAGGAGTCTATTTAAAATGGCTAAAAGATACAAACAGAACCAGGCCGATAACAACCTATTTCATTTTGGATTAGTTAAAATGCTCGTGGTTTGTCATTTGGGGTTACACCGAGACTGTTGGAATGATTTTCTTATTCGCAATAATTTTGAGGACTCAAGCCCACCACAGGTTGACAAACCTGTGGTGAGCGAGAGCAAGTCAGTAACCTCTGTGCCTTACAATGCTCTGTTACCTAAACCCCTACCCGACTCACCTATTGACCTACCCAATTCTGTGACCACAGATGTGGAAAATGTTAAACCCGTGGCTAAAAGGCCTAAGGCCAAACCTACTGCGAATTCTAAAGGCAAAAAGAATGCCCGGTTAATCTCTTGCATGGCAAGAAACAAAATGAAAACTTCTGTCAACCCTGACCCTATTATGGTGAGTGAAGATTCTGACTCAGAGGTTGAACGTTACCTGGCAAGTGAGTATCCCTATTCAGAAGGTCTGTGTGACAAACCCGCATACGATTTTGTGAAGAATCTACCACCTTGCTTGCAAAGTGACCCTAATTTTCCAGGCATCAAAATGCCTTGTGAAACCCCTGGTGACTCGTCGAAAGCCCCTCCTGCTCTAGCCGAACCAACTGCTCCACCATGTGATCAGTGTGGCTCATGGTTAGAAAGGTATTACCTTGATGTGCCAATGCTACAGTCCAGAATCCATGCTTTGGAGGATCAAGTTGCAAAGCTCACCAGTCAAAAGGCAAGGATGCCATCCACTGATAAGAAACAACGAACAACAGGTTCGATTTTGTTTAAGAATGTGGAGTCGGCTACAGCGGTCGTCAATTCAAAATTGGCATAGCTCGAACAACCTCATTGGTATGACTATCACTTGTTTATATGATAAACTCACAGCTCTGTTTATAGTGTGGATTTGCTTTGTCACATAAGCATGCATTATTGTATATAATCTTGTTTTGATAAATCAAATTTCGTTTCCCGGATTAGTTTTGATTGGATTTGGGTTTGATTCGATTGATCGTGGGATAGATTTGATTGTTTTAATTTGGCTTCAATTGAATACTCTGTTGATTATTGAAGTTGTTAATAAATTTTCTAAACATAGGCCGTTTCTGGTATTCCAATTTTGAGCACAGTCAATATCTCATTTCGAATTGGTTATATTCTATATGATATGGTTGGAAATTATGGTTAACTATTGTGATTTTATATTCAATGTCTTTTTGACCAATTCGAATACCATTCTGTTATTGCATAACCAAATTGCGAATAGATATACACAACCAATACATTCGCATTGTTTGACCATGTTATCAGTCTGATTCATATTACAACAAATGTATTGTTTAAATTTATGATTATGCCCAGGATTAGGATTTGTTTCTATATTTGAATCAGTCACGATTCGATTCGATTTTTGCCCAGTTTACGATTATCACCTCTGTCGAATTGATGACGGTTGTGATCATTATTTTTGGGTCATGTTTGTTGACTATGTAACACTCAGTGATCGGAGTCTATGGCAAATTTTGGTGGATGCTGTTATGTATGTTTCATTTTTTACTATAATCGTAACAACATTTCCATATTGGTATTTGATTAAAACAATATGAATCCTATACAGCAGTAACAAATTGATTATGATTGTGTTCGATTATGATTGTATTGATTATGATTCGTATCTTATACGATATGATTCACTGCTTGATCTCATTTGGATATGAAACAGTTTGGTTACCATTTGATCCGATTTTATAGCAACTAAAACAGAGCATTCTTATCTTGTTTCGATTGCATCCTTTTTTATTTTGTTTAATTTGAATGATAAATTTGCTTGAACCATTAGTGATTCATTTTTTAATGTTTATTAAAAGAAAATTAAATTGGATTGTTTTAAAAAGATTTCGTTTGATTTCTATCTGGTCCTGTATGCTATTTTAGACTAGCTACAAAATCAGATGATTCTATAGCTAAAGTCTGTAGGATCAAATTTTTGTTATTTTGTTACTGAAATATCTCTCTAATTTGATAATTGTGTTCTATTGCAGGTAAATTCGAAATTGCAGTTGAGTTTATGAGCAGTTAGGGGATATTTCAACGATTTCTCTTGCATTTTGATTTCCTAGTTCAGTTGATTTTGGGATATTTCCCAGATTATGTAAAACATTTTGATATTATCCACAGGGAGGTTTTACCCTGTGGAGAGACTTATATATACTTATGATTTTTGTAATAATGTTCATCCTCATTTGTGGGAGAACAAGGATATGGAGTTTTAATACAGACTGAAGCAAAATTTGGTGTTTTTTCACAGCTTTAGCTTCTCATTATATCAACATTTTGTTTCATGTTGTGTATATCAATTTGTATATGGTTTATGACTACTTTTGATATCTTGATCATGTGCAAATGATATAATTTTAATTACTGTAATCCATATCTGGTTTCTTCCAAGTGTATAAAAGATATAAAAATTGTCTAATTCAGTTTGTGAATGACAGGTTTATCTTCTTCATGAATTGAATTGTTAAATATAAGTTTTTGCATAACAGGTTTCCCTTATTGCAGAGATTTACAATCATAAGATTACTATGATTTTTTTTGTCTTGTTTGTCCTGCAAATAACTCGAAGAGCAGCGCAGCTAATCGTTTATGAAAATCTTTGGGATTAATCGGTGCGAGTTTACTTCCTCTGATCAGCTTCGAAGTCATCATACGCAAGATAAATTAGGAGCGTTTCCAGGTCAGTTAATCTTTTGTTTGTTGTTTTTATTAGTAGTTTAATTCAGATATTAGTTTAAGTTGGAATTAGATTTATATTAGATCGTTTAATTTCAATAATTTTATTTCTTTTTCATAAAATATATATATAAAAAAAAAAGATCTCTGATTGTCTTAGGACAGAAGGCATTTGATTTTTACAGGTTTTATATAAATCTGCCAAGTGTATATTGTATATCTGTGAATAAGTTGTATTATAATTGATAACTAGACAGTTAATTAGTAGAATTAGTATAATAGTAATTAGTAGATTGTATATAATAGTTAGAGTAGTTAGTATTTAGTTTTAATTTAATTTAGTAGTTTTTTTTAATTAGATTAGTATATTAGTTTGTTTTTGTTAGTTTGTTTTATTAGTTTTAGTTAGTTTAGTTTAGTTTCTTGTATTTAGTTTTAGTTTGTTTGTTTTAGTTAGTTTAGTTTATTAGTTTTAGATACATTAGTTAGTTTAGGTTAGTTTCCTCTTTGGTTTTCTTAGGAGACCTAAGAGCGGCCAACGGAGCCGTTAAACCCGTCAGGGTGGTTCATTCCAAATGGCTTGGGTTATTTAGACAACCCCAGACCAGTTTCACTCTCTCAATTGACGGACGAACAATTTCGTCCGTCAACAAATGGTGCTAGAAGGAGGGCCAGAACTTAATTAATGGCACAAGGCGGTCGCAAGACTCCTCCCCCACCTAATCGCACACCTATAGTGACTAGAATCCGTTCACACGATAATATCCCCCCTCAAACAACAACTACTTCAACCGAAGATCCGCAGATCACAATTGAGCCAGCAACCCCTAATCCTACAGGTGGTGATCTCCAAGAGATCGTTCGTCAATATCTTATCAAAACACATAGTGCCTTAGCCAGTCTTAGGCAACCAAACCGCCCGTGGGGTCAACCTTTAGACTTCTCTGATATCAGAGAACAATTAGGTGACATAGACCTCGCTGTGAATTCTCCAGATCCAAACTTAAATCCTGCTGCAGGAGGATCTGGGATACCTCCTTCACCACCTCCTTCATCTCCTTCCTCTTCTGGAGGAGATTCCTCTTCTAACGAAGGCAATCCACCTTCTCAGCCTTCCACACCCAATTCCCCTATGGAAAATCAGAACAACCCTGCTAGACCATGGTTGGACCAGGATGCTGTAGCTGTACCTGGAACCCAACACCCTTTACCCAAGCATCCGTAGAAATGGCTTCCTAAGTTTGATCCCAATTCAAAACAGATAGCCGAAGATCATATCAAAAAATTTATGTTAGCCATAAGAATCCGTAATGTTGAACATGAAGATGTTGTCTGTAGGTTGTTCCCTTACACCTTTGAGGGTAATGCGTCCACTTGGTACTTTTCCCAATAGCCCCATACCGTAGTGTCTTGGGAAAAGTTTGAKTCATGCTTTTTGGAAAAATTCGGAGATGGAAAACCTCCAGAAGTCTTAGTCATGGATCTTTCAAGTTTAAAAATGAACTCAAAAGAAAAAGTTAAAGATTTTAATCAAAGATTCCTAACGCTTAAAAATCGAATCCCTGCAGACTCTATGCCTGCTGAGAGTCTTGTAATAGCTTACTATACTAAAGCTCTACATCAAAGTATAGCTATTTGGGTTAAACGATCTAAAAAGGCCATGTTGTTAGAAGCCTTCGAAGAGGCTACTCAGATTGAAAAATATATACTTAGTCTTAAGGATTCTTCTAGCAACGAAACTGAGACTGTTTCTTCTTCCAAAAAGAAGATTGAAATTCTTCCCAGACCTACACAAAACAAAACACAACCCAAAAACTCTGATTTGGAGAATTTAACCAAAGTTGTACAAAAATTATCTAATCAAGTTATAGATTTAAAAAGGTCGACTGAGGAAGCCTCTTAAAGTAAAGGACCTTACAAACCTCCTTTCCGAAAGCCTTTTCCCGCCAACCGGCCTAATCCAAACCCTGGAGGCTTGAACCTAGAAAGTTTGCAATGCGCTCTCCAGACAATTCTAGGAGCCCAAGATGACTTGATGCCTCCTGAAATTCCTCAAGAGGAAGTCGAGCAGGAAACAACTCAAGAAGAAGAGTCTTCTCCAAACATCTTTGGACACTTCTCAGATAGTATCTTTCAAGCTAACTTCGAGACTGTTCACCCTTACAACACTAGGAGTAAGACAAAAAATAAACCTCCTGTCGAGAACACTACAACTTCACCCCCAAATCCATCTAAATCAGTAGAAACTAAACAAAGTAATGCTGGCCCTAAATTAGATTATGATGTTGTCGAAGATATTAAAAAATTACGGGCTAACATTTATATTTATGAGTTGTTGAAATTTCCATTTTTGTTACAGAAGATGTTGCAAAATATTTTAGACAATGGCAAGAATGGTAATTCAAATGGTAATAAGGTTGTGCAAAGCAAAGCTCCACTGAAGACTTCCACAAAAAATAATCCTGATCCTCAAGATAAAGGAAGCCTTTCTGTACCTCCTGTAA
>JASDQU010101667.1:561676-576166 GCA_032191745.1 Picea mariana
ATTACCTTAAGCAAAGAACAGGCCCAGAAAATGACCAATTCATTAGAAGAAGCCTTCAATGCTATAGATGGTGAGCTGTTAGGGATGGAGAGTGGAGGTGACTCAGAGACATTGAGGCAAATGAATGTAGCTCAGATTTCCCTCGACATGAAGGAGAAGAATGAAAGAGATTCGGAGGAAATCTCTAAGATGGACAGGGCAGACATGGATCAAGTTGACAAACATTTGATTCAACCTAGCACACAACTCATCTCCCTTGACATCATTGATGCACAAATGGGTGATAAAATTCCACAGTTAGCCCGAGAGTGTTATTTTACCGAGGCCAGCTATCAAGTGGAGCCTTCGCAGCTTGTATCCCAGTTTGTGGACAAATGTATCATGTACACCGAATCCATGCAAAGACAAGCACCTGGCACCTTTTGAAAATAGAATAGGAGAGATGGAGTGATTTTGCTCCTCCCAGCTGCCAAGCGGAACCTTCGCAGCTTGTATCCTAGTTTGAGGACAAATGTATCATATGCACCGAATCACGCAAAGACAAGCATCCGACACTTTTTGAAAATTGAGTAGGAGAGGTGGAGTGATTTCGCTCCTCTCAATTGTAACTGCATTTATGAAACCATTGAGTTTCTAGCCAGAAATTTTTGTATAAATACAGGACAAAAAGAAGAACACCGGGGCTGGACCTTTTTGGTAGTGATTGTAATAGAGTTTTCGCATTCGAGAAGTTAATACAAGAAAATTTGAAGATTCCTGATTCTGTCACGACTGTGTTACAATTTTGTTTCGTTATGTTTCTTGTTTCATTTCATTTCACTCTTCATAATTGATGTGTATCACTATAATTTAGTACGACCACTACTATAGTGAAGGGATTTCATCTTTCTGTAATTGTTTCTTGTCTTTCCTCTGCACCAGATATCAGCGGGTGTAAGACCAATTTGCATTTACAGAATTTTATATTTATTTGCACTATGTCAATTATTTCTATGTCAATTTCTTCTTCTGTGCATGTGTGAGTTTTCTACTGACAGGAACCTTACATTATCTACAGCTAAACGTTTTTCTCTCATTCCACATCTTTTACTAAAAAATAATACAGTTACGAGAAAGGGCCTTTAGTTTGCATTCCTATTTTGTTCTTCATGTAAAAATTTCTCTTATTTCGACTGAATTGAAACAACGTTGAAATCTCCCTTTAAATTATTTCCATACTGGTATTGTTCCTCAATGACTGTCCCTGCAGCAACTCAACCTAATATTCAACCCGAACTATCTAATCAAATACATATCGCTTTAAATATTTTTAACACGATCCTTAAAACTGTGAATACCCGGGAGGAATTAGAATGTTCATGGGCAACCATTGAACAAGATATTGCTACCTAGGAACAGTTGGAAGCTAGATAGCGAGAACATAGAAACCCTCATTAGTTTCCTACACCGAAGGTTGGCATAATCTTTGTATAAATCTTTAACATACTTTAGAATGCCTTGACACTGTACTTTTAAGCCTTAAGTATAGACTCAGGAACAACAGGATCCATGGCGTGATAATCCTGTCAAAAAATAGTTATCCTTGATATCTAGAGAGAGTATGTGGGCTCCCTCATGCCTTGTATCTTAAAGAAATTCAGCAACCCACACTGTCGGAGGGAATTAACTGTGCCTAGGTCATTCCCGGTGAAATGATAATCATCATCATATTCTCTCTCCCTCCACTCCAACATTATAACACTCAAAAACCTACATTGGAGCCATAAGAAGAAGTCAACATCTTTATTTTTATTCCTTGGTAATTGTTTATTGGTTAAACATACATAAGAAATTTTGAGTTTCACACACCGCAAGTGAGGTTTTATACATAGTGAGAAACCGCCACAGTGGAACTGAAGGCCTCCTTCGGAAACCTATGGTTTCCACAGGGCCCGATATACGCCACCTGTGGCGATCCCTACATGCACCTACTGTCCTAAAATCCAACTCAAAAACTATTTTTAACCAGTAAAAATAAAAATTAATCCATGGAAAATAAAGAGGACAAGGAGATTACCTTTTTAGAGGAAGTCATTCATCGAATGGTTTCTCGTATCTCCCGTAATTGACAGTGGAAGTTTGAGGTAAAAAAAGGGTTTTTTGGACAAGTTTTGGGTAAAATGACAATGGAATGGTAAAAAAGAGTTTTCACCTATATTTATTCACTTTTTAATTTTTCTATTGATATTTTGTATTATTTTATTCATTTTTATCTAAAACCTAATTTTCTAATGGTATTGTGAGTGTTGTAATTTTTTCACAGATGAACGATCTAGGAGCCTAAACTATGGAATACAAATACTTTTCTTAATTTGTTTTTGCGTTTGTCACATGTACAAATACTTTTTAGGTTTTTCAGGAAAAATCTTGAGCTCAATCTTTGTTAGTTCTCATGCTCATAAATCAATAAGAATGAAACCGAGTATACTTTTTTCATCTTTTCGTACTCGTCATGGTAACACGAAAAATGAAACTTATGGAGTATCCTTTAAGCTCTTTTCACGCTCTGTAAAAAAGAAAATATTGTCGAGCGACCTTGTTCTTTTCACACTTGTAAAAGTATTTGAAGAAAACATTTGATGGGAAATAAGTTATCAATTTTTCAGTCTCATCGAACTAATTTATGAAAAAGGAACTGAGAAAGTTCTTTGTAAGTGTTTTTCAAACTCTCTAAACATGAACAACCCCCGAGTTTTTCTCTCTTTGGACTTGTTAAACAAACATCGAAAGACCCATATGGGACCTAACCACTCCTTCTTAGGGATTGTTAAACAAACTCCAAGGGAATCATGATCCATATGGATATCGGTGGCCACCCACCTTTTCCAACTGTCTCAAAACAATTTTCTGGCAATTTTGGCAATTTACTATTTTTAGCAGTTTTCACTTCCAGAGCCATTTTGAGGGCCTAAATGAAGGTTTTTTGGGATTGAGATTCTCAATGATATCCTATGGAATGATTGACGCCCCAAAATGAATCTCCTCGATGATACCTTTCCAATGGGCTATCATATGCCTAAAACATTATCGTGTGGGAAGTTGATGTACTAACTTACCCAAATGGGGCCCACATGACGTTTGGCGCTTCATCTCCTAGGGTTAGGTTTTTGCATGCCTAGGTTTTTTGGCATTCCTATTTATTGTAAAACTCTTTTAGAGACCCATTGTAATCATATTCTTGCAAATGAGCGTAACCATCACATCTCTTCTCAGAGATAAGTCACCACCATTCCATCAATCTTGTTTCCACTGCATTTTATAGTTTCAGATTATTTCATTATTGAATAGAAAACCAGTTTTATTGTTGTTGAAGGAAAATCTCCCTGCAGACAAGTAGATCTCCTCAAAGAGATAGACTCTTAACTCTAAGACAGAAAGTGCTTATCATGGTCATTGACTTCCTTTTAGATCTAGGTGGACTAGTGTGTGAGAAGGAAGGAGAAAAGAAGTACCTTTTACCAGTGTTTGTCCCTGCATGCTCCGAGTTGAGCTCCAATCTTTCACTCCTTGATAAGACCTGTAGACAAACAAAGTAAGACCACTTCCTACTCTATCAAGATTAGTTTGAAATAGATCTATCTACTAAAGAAACAAATTCATCTGAGATTAAACATGAATCAGAAAGAAATAGGCCAAGCAAATTATATTAATGAGGACAAAACATTTCTTACAGCCATGGATGAATTGTAGTAGTTTCTTCAAGTCCTCCTTGTCTACCCCTTGCTCAAAAGATCCAAAATCCGACTAATGATAGCTTCACTAATTGCTCCCTATGAGATCATAGGTCTCTTGCTGCCAAATTATCTCTGTTCCAGCACCATTTATAAGATCATAAGTTTGGTGTGATTCTGCCTTTCCAGTCCCCTTTCACCATTAGAAAGATTTCTTATATAGCCTTGGAGAGGCTTTAACCACTTGAGATATCCTTGGGGAAGTTGAGGATTTTCCTCCTTCAGTTAACGATCTACCCTAAGATCATGGCTGGACTAGGGATTTGAATCCAACTACCTTCCAAGAATGAAAGATCCTTCCCCCATTCATCTCAACAACTTAAAAACTGCCTAGAATAGGTAGCGCTCCCTCAAAAGGGCACTCAGAGTGCTATAGCACTCCCTAGTAGTCTTTAGGGGGGTACCAACGCTCTTAAAATCCATAGCACTCCCTCAAAAGGGCTAAAGGAGCTTTATAATGCTCCCAGATAGTTTAAGGGGGAGTGGCAGTGCTCCCAGAAGAGGTATAGGGGAGAAATTTTCTTCAAAAGCTTAGTGTTTTGAGTGTTTTCAGATGGCAAAAGGTTCATGAGACTGCTGACTCATTTCTCCTCTTCCAAATCAAATGTTTGAGGTGTTTTAAGTGTCCTTCTCATGTCATTATAGGCATGACATAGGCATTATGGAAGTATGCTTTGCTTGACATTTGCGACACTTGTGAGAAAAGTGTGACACTTGCGACCCTTGTAATGATGACACTTGCGACACTATCAAAGTGATTATTTTTTATGTGTAACAGATTGCCCCCCAAAGTATGAAGTTAGAAGATAAGAACTGATAACTGAAATGTTCTGTAGACTTTCAAGAAAGGGTATAGACGTAGAGAACCTGACAGAAGCTACACACAAACATCCAACAAATATTATGACATGTTTCAAACCCAATGCAGGCATACCTATGCTTGGGTGATCAAGACTTGCAAGATATGGCCATCATAAAATACACTGCGAATCCATAATTGTATTGATAAAAAGGTATAGCCACTGAAAATACACTGTGGATCTATACTCTTATGACCTGAACTGATCGTAGCGATGAAGAATACAAAGTGGATCTATGAGATGACAAGACATAGCCATGACCAATACAAAGTGGATCTATGTAACAGTATATGTGTCATTGTTCAAAAGAAACTCCATCGCAACGTGGGAAAAGTACATATCAAAGTGATCACTCAACCCAGGGTCTTCTTACCGATCTCGATGTAGTACGAATCTAACCATGTGAATAGATGTCATGATGTCGAACATGGAAGAAACCACTTGATTACCGGTCAATAATGTAAGCCGTTAACAAGTGCGAGGGAGATCACCATTAATGTCAATGATTCCCAAGGTACTCTAGTACATCCCAACGAATGTGAATGGATGAACTGGAGTTGAACATCTGTGGAATCATCCGATTAGAGGTCAATGATGTAAACCTACTGTCGGATGTGAGGAGGCCTACCATTAAGGCATGAAGGTCCCAAAGTACTAACTGGTTTCTAAGTCTAATTCCTGGATAACGTGTCGAAGTCAACAGGAATAGGCTTGTCGAAGGAGGGCCTTAATGTATCCCCCATCAATGACACGAAATGGGCACAAAGATGTAATTGGTAGATCAAATGAACATGGAATGACATGGGTATTGAGACAAGATATTTGTGATGACTGACTCTCGAGGTGGATACTTCCCTTGAATGCCTAGGCACAACAGCAGAAACATGACATGGACCAAAACTTGATGATGCAGTGGATGTTGTGACTTACGTCAGGTGACCCAAAGGAGTGAAAGAAAATCAAAGGATTGGCTCAGTGCAGAGGTTCAGCAGATTATAATGCATGCAAAGGACAAAGTGTTGTGTTCAAGGGAAACTCTAAGAATTACTTGGTAATATTCTCAAGAGACTGCTTGTCTTGCTTCTTTCAAATTTTCCCCCATCCAGATAGACGAGTACCTATTTTTTATTTAACGAGCTTGAGGAGGGTAACACATGCTCGATATAACTCACCTTTGGTAAGTTCCTCTTCCTTTGTTTAACAAACTGGAAGAAGTAAGGGTTTGATCCCATATGGGCTTGTCGATGTTTTGTTTAGCGAGTCTAAAGACAGAAAACTCGAAGGTTTTTCATGATTATAGAGTCTGGAAAAACACTTAAAAGAGAACTCTCTCAGTTCCTTTTTCGTAAAGTAGTTTGACGAGATCGAAAAAGAGATAAACTATCGCTCAAAAGATGTTTTCTTCAAATACTTTAACGAGCATGAAGAGAACAAGGTGCTCAGTAATCTTTTCATCTTTAGAGAGTCTAAAAAGAACTTAAAAATGACTCCAATGTTGTCCTTTTTCATAATGTTAGTCTCGCAAGGCCGAAAAAGAGATAAATTATCACTCGAAAGACACCCTTTCAGAGCATTTAATGAGTGGGAAAGGAAGCAAGATCACTCAACAATATTTTCATGTTTAGAGAGTCTGAAAAGAGCTTAAAGGAGACTCTAGGGGGTTCCTTTTTCATGTATCCATACAGGTCTGAAAAAGAGATAAAAGTCTACCCGGATGCATTCTCATGTATTTATGAGCATGAGAAAGAACAAAGACTAAGCTCGGTATGCCCCCAGCATGAAAGTGAGTGTCTTAACTCCAGAATGATCATCAAAGGCTAGAGACATGCCCCCCAAGCTTCGATTCATTCACCGGATCTGAGGTTGTCACTAATTTCTCTAGTAGATGAGAAAAAGGAGAAGGGTGGATGAAAAGAAGGTTCAAGAGAGGTGACTGTTTCATTTTTTAACGAGCTTGACATAGGAAAAGAACTATGTTCAAGGCCTCTATTTCATTTTTTAACGAGATTTCCATAGAGAAGAGAAACTATGCTCGTGGTTTCTTCTTGATCATGGCTTCCAAGAGGATAACTCTCTGTAAGGATACCATGTCAAGGGACAAATATCGGTCATGGCTTCCAAGAGATCTTCACCGGATGGAAGACAATCACTCTAGAAGGAACACATGCCGAGGGTCACGATAGGAGTAAGGAGATCAGGCTCCAATGGCCCTACCGAAGAGATCACCATGTCAACTACCAGATCCAAATCATCGAAAGTTGAGGTCATGGGAGACAACACCACATAATTGACATGCGGCGGGGGTGATACTGTCTGCATATAAGAACCAAATAGAGAGTTAACCCAGTCGAGGCCGATGAATGAAGGTTGATCAATAGTCACAATTCTTCCATCGTGAGGGGAATATATCACATGGAAAAGGGTGGATACAATAGCTTTCATAGAATAGACATAATGCCGCCCAAGGAGTAAAGCGAAATCCAAGGGGTCTCAGACTACCATGACATCGATAAAGACAGTTTTCCCTCCCAAAGTTATAGGAAACTGAGGAAGGATCCCCAAAGGTTGACTAGTTATTCTATTAAAAGCTAACATCTTCTATGTAACCGGCACAAGCTGCGGACAACCCAAAGCATACCAAGCAAGAAAAGACAAAATACTAACGGACGCACCTTCATCTATCAGCGTTTGAGGAACATCCCAACCACGAACCTGTACTGTAATCTGGAAAGGAATGTGGGAAGGAAGATGAGGTCTAGTTAGCACACCCCAATCAAAAAGGATGGCCTCATTACTTGGAGGGGGTTTCACAGGAGAAGGAGGAATGCCCCCCGGTACGATAGAGTCTGTATTAATGAGAAAAACATGGGCAGTATCAGGTTTACTCTCTATAAGGAGAGTAGGATCGACCGATGATTGGATTGGATCGAACACATAGGCACTCTTCAAAGGAAGAGTGGGATTGACTGAGGAAGGGACAGGATCAGTCACTTTGACATTCCTCAATGGAGGAATGGGATCGACCAATGGAAAAACCAGATCGACCACTTTGGAACTCTTCAGAGGAAGAGTGGGACTAACCAAGGAAGGGATTGGATTAGTCACTTTGACATTCCACAATGGAGGAATGGGATCGACCGATGGCGAAACTGGATTGACCACTTTGGCACTCTTCAGAGGAAGAGTGGGACTGACCAAGGAAGAGACTGGATCAATCACTTTGACATTCTTCGGATGAAGGATGGGACTGACCGAGGAAGGGACTAGATCAGCCACTTTAACACTCGTCAAAGGAGGAGTGGGATCGACCAATGACAGAACTGAATCGACCACTCGAGTTTCATTCTCCAAGGGAAGAATGGGGTCGATGGGTGGAAACAGATCGACCGCTTTGGTGTCACTCTCTAATAGGAGAGTGGGATTGACTGAGGATGAATATAGATCGACCACTTTGGTGTCACTCTTTTAATGAAGAGTGGGGCTGATCGATGACAGAAATGGATCATCTACTTGGGTTTGTGGTTCAATAAAGGAGGAAACTAGATTGACCACCTCATCTACCAGACTGATCGGAGATGGAACCGGATTGACCAGTCCATCAACCAATGATGGGTCAGAGGAAAGCTTACGATAAACTTTTGGAAGTTGAAGTTTTTCCAAAAGAGAAGAAGCCTCATCCATGCGAGGACAAAGGTGAGAAGTAATGAATACCTTTAGATAACATGCAAGGGAACTTGACAGTTTTCTTCTTCTAACCAACCTGAACATCACTAGTTGACGGGGTATCATTGATATGATCGACAGAGGCCAATGACATGGAGGACCACATTTCTAAGACCTGGGTAAGACCGAGGAAATCCCTCAGAAAGTGGTCACCTTTACAAAGGCTGCAAGGGAATTTGGGTTTTGGATTTTTAATTTTAATCTTGTTGGCCTCATCAACACTCCCAGTACTATTGACAGTAACTAGTTTCTTAGAGCCAACATCTGATGTTGATGGGGCCTTGGTCCTTTTCGGGCTCTTCTTCGTCTTCTCGTTCCATTTATTATTCTTATGATCAACTTGGATACTTTCTTTAGATCTTTCAGTAGGCAAAGAAGGAGAAATGGAAGGAGACTCGATGGACGAAGAAGGCGAAAAGTTGACATGAGGTTGATGTGTGGGTGATGTATTGACATCCAAAGTATTAGGTGCAACTGAAACATTAGGAGGATTCTAGATCACCAGAGTGGGGAACAACCAAACCGGTAATCCAATAGTGAGTCCTGGAAGACTTAGTGTGGCAACATATGGAGGACCAAAGTTTCCAAACGAAGGAAAGGTATAAGGTTCCCCGAGAGAAGGGGTTCCTCCATTGTTACTCCCAGGATTCGATGCCATTAACACTGACTCGACCTAAGGTCCACTAAGTAAAACAAACAACACACGCTATGAATCTAAGAAGCAATCAATCCAACAAACCTTCTTATGATGAAACCACTAGTTGGTGATGAAATCCAACATCGTGAGATCAAAATAGGAAGGGGCGGNTCCACTAAGTAAAACAAACAACACACGCTATGAATCTAAGAAGCAATCAATCCAACAAACCTTCTTATGATGAAACCACTAGTTGGTCATGAAATCCAACATCGTGAGATCAAAATAGGAAGGGGCGGGGATAGAGCAGGTGGATCAGTTACATTGGCAAACTGCTTAATGGACTTATGGAAAGCTTCCACACAGTACTTGTGGATTTACCCTCCAAGGAGCCCGAGTGAGTTTGACCAACGTCTGTTCCACGTACAGTGAGACTTCCATTCATCGTCACCTTGTGTGAGACCCTAAATATTGTGGCTACTAAGGTCACCAACTCGTAGTCAGCCCCTGGGCGGGTACAGTCGACAGTCCAGTCAGAACATATGGGCAGGATAACAAGTCCGAAATCAACTTGAAAGGCTCCCACACATAATCGTGGGTATACCTTCCAGTGACCCCCAATATATGATCTGACCACTACAAACAGTTGGGCCATGGAGGGATAATCTATGTAACTCACCTGAATGCAACCTTGTGCGTAACCCTTGTGTGAGAGGAGGATCCCAACAAGAAAATACGACAATTGGATTTGACTCTCCCTACCGCAAGATACTAAGTTTGTTTGATAGCTTTGGAAAGTTATCCTTTCATCCTATTCCAAATCCCTACACCTTAAACTAATGTAGGTTTTCTAACAAAGATGTAAAAATTCTGATAAATTTTAGTTAAGCGTTGATTTTAATGGTTGTTGTTTACTCAGATGGTGTATGAAATTGAAACTGATGAAATGATGACTCAATTCCCAAAAATATGCATGAAATATGATAAGAAATCGTTTCTTTTCAATGAATACCTATTTAAGGGAAAGAGGAAGAGTTGTTTTCACTATCAAACACTTGATAAGGAATGCCCTCAATCAATTTTGTTCTCAATCAAATCCAATATGATGCTACAAAATTTCAGAAATGAAAACTAATATGCAAACTAATCATTAAGATGTACTTTTGTCGTTTTCATGTGAATTATGATCAATTCAATGAAAAACTTATCCTGCAAACTACCCTTTCAGATCAAGGAGATTCGGACAAGAAAACGCAGATTTTGCACAAACAAAACACCCTTTTGCAATCAAACAAGAGAAAGAAAATAGAAAATGCAAAAGAAAGGAGAAATAAATTGGATCATATGACCTCAAATAACCAAATGAGAAGAGTCACAGACTTCTAATGTCCTTCACTGGAGTTCCGCTTAGTCGGATAGGAGAGGAGAAAGCAACGGATGGATTTCAAGCTCTCAACAGAAAAAACTCAAAAATAAGGGAGAAGGGCATAAAATATGAAAAATAAGGTGTTTACTTCTCAGGAGGAAGCATGTCAAAGGTCAAAGGAAGCATCATTGAATCACAAAGCAACTCAGCAAGTGAAGAAACAGGGTCTGGACCTCCAAAAAATGGAAATTTTGAAGAGATTTTGGGAAAAAGAGGGTTGGCGCTCTGGTATAAGGGCCACCATAGCATTATAAAGCTATGTCCAACACTTCCATGGAGTGATAGCACTCTTATAACATGGGAAAGGGGTCACCAGGCTCAAAAAACTCACAAAAAGGTCCAAAACCCCAAAATATTGATCAAATTTTGACAGGTAAGTTGAGTGTGATGGGGTAAAGAGTCAATCAACAAATGCAATCAGATAAATGGGCTGAAAAAGGTCTGAAAACAATCAGAGTGTAAGGCAAGGTCTATGAGGAAAAATCAAAACCAAAAGTTTCGAGTCGATTCTCCCCAGTGGAGTCGCCAGTTTCTGTTGAAGGAAAATCTCCTTGCGGATAGGTAGATCTCCTCAAAGAGCTAGACTCTTAACTCTAAGAAAGAAATTGCTTATCATGGTCACTGACTTCCGTTTAGATCGAGGTGTACTAGTGTGTGAGAAGGAAGGAGAAAATAAGTACCTTTTATCGGTGTTTGTCCCTGCACGCTCTGAGTTGAGCTCCAATCTTTCGCTCCTCGATAAGCCCTGTAGACAAACAAAGTACGACCACTTCCTACTCTATCAATATTAGTCCGAAATAGATCTATCTACTAAAGAGACAAATTCATGTGAGATTGAACACAAATCAGAAAGAAATAGGCCAAGAAAATTATATTAATGAGGACAAAACATTGCTTACAACCATGGATGAATTGCAGCAGTTTCGTCAAGTCCTCCTTGTCTACCCCTTGCTCAAAAGATCCACAATCCGACTGATGATAGCTTCACTGATTTCTCCCTATGAGATCATAGGTCTCTTTCTACCAAATTATCTCTATTCCAGCACCATTTATAAGATCATAAGTTTGGTGTGATTCTCCCTTTCCAGTCCCCTTTCACCATTAGAAAGCTTGCTTATATAGCCTTGGAGAGGCTTTAACCACTTGAGATATCCTTGGGGAAGTTGAGGATTTGCCTTCTTCAATTGAGGATCTGCCCTAAGATCATGGCTAGACCAGGGATTCAAATCCAACTGCCTTCCAAGAATGAAAGGATCCTTCCCCCATTCATCTCAACAACTTAACAACTGCCTAGAATAGCTAGCGCTCCCTCAAAAGGGCACTCAGAGCGTTGTAGCACTCCCTAGTAGGCTTTAGGGGGGTGCCAACTCTCTTAAAATCCATAGTGCTCCCTCAAAAGGGACAAAGGAGCTTTATAATGCTCCCAAATAGTGTAAGGGGGAGCTCCAGTGCTCCCAGAAGAGGTATAGGGGAGCGCTCTCCTTCAAAAGCCTAGTTTTTTTAGTGTTTTCAGATGGCAAAAGGTTCATGAGCCTGCTGACTCATTTCTCCTCTTCCAAATCAAATGTTTAAGGTTTTTTAAGTGTCCTTCTCATGTTGTTATAGGCATGACATAGGCATCATGGCAGTATGTTTTGCTTGACATTTGCAACACTTGTGAGCAAAGTGCGACACTTGCGACCCTTGTAATGAAGACACTTGCAACACTATCAAAGTGAGTATTTTTTATGTGTAAAAATTGTATCTATGTTATTTTTTGTTAAGAATCTATTAATAATATGTATTCATTTCGTTATGCTCATAAAATCTAGATCAACTCATCTGAAGGATGAGCTTACATCAACAAGCATATGTTATCCCCCTCAATTTTGCGTAAAAATAAAGAGGTACTCACCAGAAATGGTGGAGGAAATTTTGGGAAATAAATTTGTCTCTGTATTTTTGTTAGTGTTATTAATAGTCGCTCTTGAACATGACACCCCCTTTTCATTATATCTAGGTTGGGAAATCCATTTATCTCTCATTTGTCCTTTTGCAAGTTTTCATATTGGGTCGTCCTTGAGTCAATGATGCCAAGACCATTTTCATGTTGTTCATATGTTCAAGAGAAGTCCAACATTAAACAATCCATCTATCGAGTCAGCCATATGCAGTTATCAATTCCTACCATGTCAGTCTTCCCTGTGTCATTTTCAAATCATTTTCATACTTTGATCTACCTCAAATTTGTTACTTATTTCGTGTCATTGATTAGGGATACATCAAGGCCCTCCTGCTATGAGTCTTTTCCTGTCGACTTCAACTCATCATCTAGGAACAAGACTTAGAAATCATTTAGTACCTTAGAGATTACATGCCTCAATGGCAGGTTTCTTCGCTTTTGACAGTGGATCCACATCATTGGTCCCTGATTGAAAGATTCCATCGAGTGTTTGACTTCAGCTCATTTATTCACATTCGATGGATTATACTGAGTTACCTTGGGGTCATTGACATCAATGGTGATTTCCTTTGCACTTGTTAATGGTTTTCATCAATGGTCGGTAATCAAGTGGTTTCTACTATGTTTGACTTCAACACCTATAATCGCATGGCTAGATTCGTATTTATAGACGATGGGATTGAAGACCCTGGATATCATCATTTTGGTCCAGGTTGCGAGGGAGTATTTATGATTTGTATTTACACATAGATCCACTTTGTATGTCTCATGGATATGTCCTAATTTGAGTTTTCTAGTACATAGATTCACAGTCTATTCATGGTGGATATGTAGAATATTGATGACATGGATCCATGATCTATGATTGGTGGCCATGATTGACATTTATGATTTAAATCACTTGTAGTATGATAATGGGAATGCCTACCTCATAAATGGTATAATATTACACAGATGCTTGGTTGTTTGGAGGTTCCCAATTGGTGCACTCATTGTTCTTGACACACACACACATTTTACAAAGTATTTCGACTGTCATGAGTTCCAGCCTCATACTTTAGGGGACATTCTATTACACATTATTTTGGTCACCCTGGTGATGTTTTTACAAGCATGTGTTCAGGCTCCCAAAAGAATATTTATTCATGTGAAAAGTGATTTGTTTCCTCTTCTACAAACTTGTTTTTAGAAGAACGTCACAGGCTAGACATAAGACACAGTGCGAAAATGCTTGATTTGCATAGGATGTCCTGAACCTGGCTTGTGGATTTTCCATAGGTTTCCCTATATTTAGGGTGCGACGACGTTGAAAGACTAAGAAAAGGATGAAGTTAAAGAAAGTTATAGAAGGAATTTTCTAGAATATGAGGTGGCATCCATATGGTTGGTATCCTACTCGCTTCTCTGATTTGGTGGGATCATCCTAATCTCTTTAACCATCTCTCTTTCTCCTATATAATGATGGGTTTCTCATGGAAAAGGTTAAGAAAAAAGAAAGCAATATTAATCAAGGAATTATGTTAAGAACCAAACATCAATATAGCATAGAAAAACCTCAGGAAAAGTACTCAACGCCTTGAAACAGAGATAATTTCAGATACTAAGCCTCTTCGAGGGGGAAACCTCCTTTTACCCCACTTAAATGTTCAAGTACAAGATGATTCAAAATGAAAATGTCTCCTTGGTATATATAGGAGACTAGGAGGTATAATTACAACTAATGGCTTAAAGCTGACATAAATAAAATAACATTACTAATCTAATATGCCCCAATTAAGGGGTAATAAATAACATTACTAATATAATATGCCCCAATTAAGGGGTAATGAGCCAATATTAGGGCTTAACATGACCCTCCCCTTGAGACAAGTGTTGTCCGCAACCCTTGATTAACTCCGGATGCTTCTGTATAAAAGACACATCTTCCTAAGTGGAATCTTCAGCCGGTAGTTTCCTCCATTTAATGAGATAGTCTGAAATGGATCTATTCCTCAGTTGGCGAATTCTTGTGTCAGTGATGGCTTCAGGCTCCAATATGATTTTTCCTTCCTCATCAAGTTTTGGCAATATAGTTTGAACTGAGATCTTGTCGCCTATAACCTTCTTTAAGCATGAAACATGGAAAACTGGGT
>JASDQU010101667.1:587738-610809 GCA_032191745.1 Picea mariana
TAGGGTTAACCCACTTCTAATTTCTCCATTAAATTTATTATTGAAATAATTTATTTTGTATTCACTTTGAATTATAATACACTCATTACTTTACTTTATTATTTACCTTTTAAAATCTCTTAAACCACTTTGACTACTTTGACCTTTTGGGTCTTCTAGATGACATATGAGGGTCCTCCAACTTTGTAAGGCCATAACTCTCAAACCGTGAGGAGTTATGTGACGTTCCACATACCACCAGAAATGGAATGACATGTACTATCCATATAGAATAGTATTATCTTAAAGCATATCATAACTCATATTGTTATCCATCAAACAAACTTGGGTCCATTACCCAAACCTGGGGTCTCCAACTTCTCATGACCATAACTCTCTAACCGTGAGGAGTTATGTGACGTTCCACATAACACCGGAAATGGAATGACAATAACTATCCATCTAGGATAGTTTACCTAAAAAATTCATTGTCCATCATCTCATTATTCCACAATTAAGCATGGGTTCTCTTACTCCGCAAAGTGTCTTCCTATGAGGGCTTTCACCATAAGGGGACCACTTTGGAGTTCATCCATATTTACTTCTTATCAACCATGACAAGACAATAATGAGTCATATTTACATCAAACAATATTGGGTCCATTACCCAAACCTTTGTGTTGTGGGGCTTTATTCAAGGGTTGACATCAATGACAACCAACCTTAATCAACAGGAGGGATATATGGTATATCAATCCATGGTGTATATTAGTCATTATCTTCCTAAATTAGCAGCGCCAACTATGCATGTAGTGGATCACATTTGGGATGTGAACTCCATCAAAAAAATTGAAGATCGGGAGCACCTGTTGGAGAAAGGTAGAATGAAAAACATGAGAGGTAATATATTAATAATTGTGAAGATTTATATTAATACATATAAATTTTCATTTTTTTTGTATATGATCATACTCATTAATATATTAATAGATGTTATTTCATAAATTATTAATATTTACCATGGAAGTTATAACTAATATTTAATACTGGTGAATTATGATTTTTTTATTGAGTTGCCCAAGATTGGGATGCACTGCATTTATACATTGCAAACAATCTTGATTGGATGAATGTATGGATTGAAATATGTAAACAAAATCATGGCGGTAGGTTATCATGGAAATGATTGTCTGAATTGGTTAGAGAAGCTCGTTGTAACGGAGATTCCAATGTTACACAAAGGGAAATTGATTTAGCATATGGTTTGAAATATGGACAGGCAAGCAAATTCACCCATTTTATTCAGTTATTTTATATTCTATTAATGTGACTACATGTGTACTTATATATTTTTTAGATACTTTCCAAGTTATAGAAATATGTTAATTTATTAATTGACAATGCATCTTTTACATATATGGCATATTGTAGTTGAAACACCACAAGGCTATGTGGTGCAATGGTCATAAATTTCGCATCAAACAGTTGGATGAAACTAGGAAAATTTTTGATAGTGGGGTAACTGCAGTATTCTAGGTCACTAATGTTTCCTCTAGGAGAGACAGACATCCTCAAGAATCTGAAAATAGATACTATGGGTATTTGAATTATATACTTGAGTGTGACTTTAATTCCATCAAATTAGTTTTGTTCGACATCAAACGGTATAAGTTACGAATGCATGAACGTGATGAGGAAAGAACTGTTATTCAGCATGCCAACGAATTTCCAATGATTAAAACAATGGTTTTTGAAAGAGGATAAGATCGCTATGTTTTTCAAAGCCAATGTGAATAGGCCTTTTACTCAAATGTTCCAAGTGAGAGGGATTGATCATTCATTGTTAGATATTATCCAAGAGGAAGGCCAGTTAAGTATACTCATGTATAGGAAAAAGATAATACTGAAGAAGAAGATGATTCGCCAGATCAGACAGAGTCAGAAGATCATGTAGGGTTGATAGACGAAGAAGATCATGATCTAGGTGTAGGATACAATGAAGTTCTTGATGATGATGTAGATGAAAATATACTCGAAAATGACATTGATGGCGATGATGATGTAGATGAAAATATGCTCAAAAATGACATTGATGACGATGATGATATCGTGAATCCTTTCAACATTGTTTCTGAACCAAATGATGATACAAATATCGAGTTCGATGAAGAAGAAGATACAGAATAAGGATGATTATTCAGATGTTGAGTTGGATTAGGTACATGACTATATATTTTAATTTGTATGAATTATTCTCTTAAAATAATTTACTTATGTCATGGGTTATGTTAGCACTTGGTAAATTTCCTAGAGGTTGAAAGAGAAGAAATCTACAAAGGTAACCTTATCCAACCGCTTTTAAAGATGGGATATAGCCCTTCCAGCTTCAGAGAGGGATCTCTCTATATGATTTAGCTTTGTTTTTAATTTCAAGTATTAGGCTAGGTAAAGAAACTGTTGGTTTTGTTGTCAAAGAGTTTTTTAAATTGGTTGAGACGGTCTACACATCCATTGGGCTATGGGGTCTGTGTTTAATTAGATATGAGATACAACCAGAAACGCCAAAGAAGACCTTCACAGGGCGAGATAATATACTCACTGGATCTTTAGTAATTAAAATGATGGACAGAAGAAATGATAAGAAAAATAACTTCAACTAACAAGCAGTTAAGAATTTCTTAATTGAAGATATTAGAAGATAAACATTAAAATCTTTAGAATCGGAAACATGGTATCAAAGATAAATCCTGCAACATTACGCTATTCATAAAGATTAGTTCCAGAAAACAAAATGGTTACAGAGAAAGAAAAACATTCAACTTAGAAAATCAACATCACTAGTGAACATACGCAAGAATCTTGTAAAAGTACCTCTTCTTTATTAATGGCAGATCTCTTCAAAAATAATACAGTTTGATAGCAATAGGGTGTGCGAATCAACAACCCCCAATACTTCGAAAGTTGAAGTATTTATAATTCAAATTACATACGTTCCTTTCATAACTGATCAGGACGTGCTCATTCTATTTTTAGTCTAACTACTTTAACTAATCAAAAACTGTTTGATGACTCAGTACAACTGCATGCGAAATTTCTGGGGTAGGTCGTTGGTGAGGTGCCTTCACAACCTCTTCTGACTGGACAGGTGACTGGATTGTGACAGCTCATCTGCTAATGTAGTAGATCACAAAGTTCTTCCCATCTGAGATGACTTGGCACTGTGACTTTAAGTTATCTCTGATACACTTCATCCATGTCTGTATACTTAGCAAATGTAGGCTTAATGAGGAATACGTATCGAATCTCGTGTTGGATACTAATATCCAACTGCAGGGCATCCATGAATGCTTTGCCTGTGATGCTCCCTTGTATCCCTGCAAACTTGGAACTTTCCTTAGACACTTCAGCCAATCTCTTCTTGTAATCAGGGAGTGTCATTAGTTTGTCATTAATGACCTTCAAACCAGGTAGGCCTTTCTTTTGGAGAGCATCAATCTTATTGAAGAACTTCTGTACTCCTTGATCCATGACTTGAACCTTTTCCTCAAGCTGAAGCATTATACTTCTCTTGGTTAAAACCGTTTTTACCTCAACTATAGTCTCTGTTCTGTCCTCGATTTTTAGTTCCTCAAGCTCCTCTCTGGTCTTGGAATTCATGAACCTAATGATCTCATTTTCTTGTGTTGGCATGTCTCCTAGCTCCACTTTGATTTTCTCAATGGCCTGCTTACTCCTCTGGAGCAACTCATTTTGTTCAAACATGATTTGAATCATTGGCTAGATTTCATTGATGGACTTGGTGATGTCTGTCCATACAATCTCTTTGACCTCAGCCAAAGTCTTACCTGCCATTGTTTACTTTTGGAGTTGTTGTAACTCTTTCCTGAGATGCTCTATTACCTGCTTTTCTTTGGATAGGCTTGTCTGAAAGGAAGTTTTGAGCTCTTGTAGGTTCTCCACTTCTTTATTAAGCCTACTGATTTCTGTCTCTTGCAGGTTCATTTTCTCCATGGACTTGGCAAGGTCTGATGTTCCTTCTGGTGGTGACACTGGTGTTGCAGAGGGGATTGTTGTCACTGTTGTTGTGCTTGATCCTAATATAGGAATAACACTCAATGGAATGACTTCCATTGGTTTCATGTTCTCTTTCTCTTTCAGTAATCTTTCCATCTCAGCCTCCATTTCTTTGAGCTGAGCATTTTGCTCCATGACCAACTTTAGCATCTCATCCTTCTCACCTTCTTTCTCTGCTATCTCCTTCACCTGTGAGTCCTCTGTGGGAGGGAGCTTCAGTTGTTTTCTTAAGGATGCGATGTCTGCATTTTTCTTCTTTATCATCTCTTCTGCCGCTTTGACATTTGCAGGGTCATAGCCGATCTTGAGGACTAGCTCTTCCAATGTCTTGATTCTGTTGTCCTTTGCGAAAGATGATATTTTCTCCAACTTGAGTTGAGTCTGAGCATTGTTCAATGATATCTGAAATTTTGCTGCAGAAGCTAAAGCGTGTGCCAATGTGTGAAAAACCATCTCCCCTGTTTGTTTGTGCAGATCCATCTGATCTGCTGGATGCACGTCCTTCGCTTGGAATTCGAAGGTGGCCCTTTTGTAGTCTGATATCACCTTGGGATCTGACACCTGTGCTTGGAGGTAAGCCATGTGCATCCTACCCTTTTCTGTGTCAAATGCCAAAAGAAGCCTATGCTAAGCTGTGGACGACTGCTTCTAAAATTGGGCATAAGTACTGCTAGTGAGTGTCTGGTTCTTCTTCTTGATCAATTCATACTTTTCGAAAATACCCAACTTGGGACCAGTTTTACTTGGCTGAGTATCCAGGGGAGAATCTGTGGATTTCTTTGGTATTGTTGTTGTGATTACCTTATGTTGGCTCGAACTGAAAGGTAGAATGACTGGCTTGACCCCTATGGTAGCTACTATGGTAGGTGGGACTTCTTGTTCTACTGTCGTGCCAGGCATTGAAACTGTCTTTGGCCTCTTGGTGTGCATCTGGAACTCCTCTGATGACACCTCTGTTACAGGAGGAGACGACTCCTGTCGGGGCCTCTTCTCCTTGGGGACCTGAGGTGTGGTAGTGGGTGGCACACTCATAGAGGGCACTTGATGTTCCACTTCAACTTGTTGTTCCACATCCATCAAAGTGTCAGGCACCCATACTGTCTGATTTGCAAATTTCTCGATCTCTGGCTTGGACTCATGAGCATACGGGACATTCTTATTTTTCACCCTCATTTCCGAAATGATCCTACATGGATCATAGTGCCAGGTGAAACTCATAAAGAATTTCATCTCCTTCAACTTTCTATCCGCTTCCTCCCCTGCGCCTCGACTATTGCAGATGAAAGAACCAATCTGCCCCTTGATTCGCAATTGTTGCTTCTTCTTCAAGGAAAAAAATTGAATGTCATCTGAATTCATTATCTACCTAATATATTCTAATGAAAAAATTCTTACCGGTACATATTTTGGCAACTTGTAGGGCACCAATTCGCACCCAAAAACTCTAATTTCGGTGTGGTTCTGATACAAGTACCAGTCTCCTGTCTTTGCATTGTCTGAGAGATGCAGAATTCTCTGGACCTCATCGTTTATTCGAGGCTCAGGCCTGCCACTCAACATGCTTACCACTGGGTGGTAAAACTGATCAATGAAAGCCTTGAAATTGTATTCAGCAGAGTTACACTTCAGAAGAGAAGTCCATGCTATGACTGGCTGGGGCCTTCCGTCTGCATCCATCTTCTGTATGGAGAAGTTGAATTTGTCGACTTGAAAGTAAACGAACATGTATGCCAGTATGGAAGAATATCTGAACATGCCCTCTGTGGAAAAATTCATGAATTGTTTGTGAATATTATCGGACAAGAAGGTGTTGTAGTCGAACTGCATTGTGGGCTTTTCATCGTTTGAGAAAATGGACAGAAAACCCAGGATGAGCTCATCTACCCATTGGTCAGAATAGTAACCAAGTAGGGCACAAAGGGAAGAAATGATTTGGTTTCCTTTGGTGGAGAACATGGAAGAAGGGTAAGGGGGATTGGTGGAAGGGAATTGAGCGAAAGTGGGAAGGAAAAGCTCGAATATCTGAGCTCTCTGAGGAAAGGTCATTTTCTGATATAACTCAGTGAAGATTTTTAAATTGAAAGGGGATGCAGATTCAGCACGGGAAATTTGCATCATCTGGTCAATGTCTTCGGGAGTGATGAAGAAGAGGACGTCTCCAGATGAAGAGACAATGGCCTTCTGGTCGGGGATGTAATGGGCTTGGCATTTGAGGGTGAATTCTGGGAAATGATGAATCTGGAGAAAGAGATACAGGGGCAAATTGGACTCCTAGAGTCCAATTTTGTCGCTCTGGTCCAGGAACACCTCCCGGAGCCATGACTGAAGATCCAAAAAGTCGAAGTCGCAAATGGTATCTGTGATCAATCGATCTTTATCGACCAAGGGAATTTTGTCCAGGTCGATAGGGGGAGGAAGAAAAGGATTCTCTTCTCCTTCCGCTTGTCTTGGCTTTGACACCATTTCAGCAACAGTACCTGCAATAAACACCATGTTAGTGGGGTAGACTGACTGTGGATGAAGGTGGCGGAAAAGAAATGGAGGCGTAAGAGTAAAATTTTCTGGTGCGATGGATGAATAGTGAATGAAGACGGAAAATGGTAGTTTTATTTAAAACTGGGGTCAGTTGGACGCGGGAAAATGGTCAGCATGACAACGGGTATGTTATCCAGTTATTAATGGACAACGGGCCACTTAGGGGTGATATGGCAGGTGACGGTGGCCAAAACATACGGATGGTTGACGTGGCTGCTAGGGATTGGAGGTGATGGGAAGTGAAAGTTGCCATAAGGGGTTGGTCATGAGTGGAAAGGGTAAAGGACTGACAGCAGGGACTGACAACAGTTGTGGGATGGGACACGACCCCGGGAACCAGTGGGACAAGTGGACTCAGTGGAGGATGACGTCCATGAGTGACGGGGCTGTCATATAGCATGTGTGGGATGGGACTTGAGGACCAATAGGTTGACGCCACATATGACCAGGGGCCCGCCGAAGGGAAATATCCATTCCGGACCCCCCCCCCTCGGTTAAAGGAAGGACACTAGGGGGGGTCCAAAATCCATTGTGATCCATTGATTTGTGCGCTTATTTCCTGGCCGCAGATCTTAGCGCGCTCCTTAATACTCATTCTGGACCCCCCCCTCGGTTAAAAGCAGAACGAACGGGGGGGTCCGGAATCCATTTTAGACCATTGATTTAAGCGCTCTATTCTAGGCTGTCTAGATGTGCGCCCTTGTTATTACCAATTCCGGACCCCCCCGTTTAAAGGCAGAATGGTCGGGGGGGTCCAGAATGCGCTGTGAGCCGTAGATCTTAGTTCCGTGATTGAGACCGTTGATAAGTGCAAGAAACATAGATCAGGAGCGAATGACATATGCACTTGGGGAAAACTTAGGATAAAGCCATTTTATGGGTTTTTTCTTCAATTTTACAAAGGAACACCACCATGGGACTTTGAACGACTTATTTTTTAAGCATTTGGAACATGGTGTAACCTTGATCTCAAGCTAGTTTTAATGGACTTGAACAATAAAGCAGTCGACCTACATGCTAACCTATCTTCCTAGGACAATTAACCCAGATTAAACTGTTGGGTTAAGAAATTACTCTACCTAAGGGCTATCTGACCAAGATTAGACAGTTTGGTCAGATTTATTCACTAATCTAGCCTAAGGGCTATCTGACCAGGATTAGACAGTCTGGTCAGATTTATTCACTAATCTAACCTAAGGGATATCTGACTAGGATTAGACAGTCTGGTCAGATTTATTCACTAACCTAGCAACATTAAATTTAAAAATAACTTGGCCATGCTTGAAAGGTATGGACAAGTTACTATTATTGCATGGGGATTTTCTTTTCAATTCTTTTATGCCCTCTTCTTTTTTATTTATTTATTTTTTTTTTCCTTTCCTTTTTTCAAATTATTTGCAGAATGAAAAATCATTTGTCAATAAAGACACTAGATACAGATAATATCCATAATATCCAAGTCATCAGTTGATTCCCATAATTTATGGGTTGATAACAGGTTAATTACATGTTTTTAAGTTTTATGCGACGTTTTTATATCCTATGTTACATTTTGTTTAATTATTATGTGAAACTTGAAAATAGCTGCCAATATACTAAATTATGTGGTAAACTAACAATATCATTTACAAACACATAATTGCATTTACCTTCAGCAATTTTTGTTTTTGTAGTTTCTATGCATGAGTCTTACTAGGTTGCTTTCAATTATTTTTTATTTTATAGATTAGGTATTGGGTATTGGGGAATTGAGAGTGATGTGAGGGGTAGGGGAGGGGCCATATGAGCTTCCACCTTCACATGGTTTTCCTTGTTTAGTAGAGGATATATTATTCCTGAAAGCAAGGGAAGCTCATTCATTTTTATACCATCATGATCATAGATAGATTATTTGCATGCCTTAATGATATGGGAGGGTTTATGGACTCAAATTTGACTCACAGACCCACTTGTTTCCATCATCAATTTGACTCAAAAAGAAAAATGTTATCGTCTAATTTTCCCAAACTATGAATGGGGTAGGACTAGAGTCAATCTCAACAGGGTCTTATTTCCCCACTAATTCTGCTAAGCTCATTCCCTTGGATGTGGTTTGTCTACAATATAATAGCTAGGGACAGTGGGGAATCTTGTTAATGATCCATTCATGTGTGTCACTAGTTAGATGATGAGGCATTTGGCTACCTTAAGAGATCCATAGTTACTCACGTTGTTTACCCGCACTTGGTTGAATTTCTTCACTTGACATGCAGAGCAATGGGAATAAATCACATTGCGTCTTTAGAAGGGTTATGGGTTATGGGTCGATGATTTAGAAGGTTAGGGGGTGTAGATTCAAGGTATAGGTTAGGTGATTATTAACACATTAACCCTATCATATAATATATAATATATTAATTATTACATATATAATATATTAATTATTATAATATACATCAATTATATAATATATAAATTATATATAGTTATAATATATATTGTATATAATTATAATATATATTAATTATATATAATAATCCAAACCAAAAAAAAAATTACATTTCAAACCTATCACATTTCAAACGTGTGCACACATGAGGAGAGAAAATCGCGAGGATACCACACAAGGAGATTAGATGAGGAGATCCGAGGAGAGCACATTGTGAGGAGATTCAAGGAGAGAACACTATGAGGAGAGACAAGGAGATCACACCATGAGGAGAGTCGAGGATATCACACTGTGAGTAGCTTCCCAAACCCTGAGATCTGTGTGAGGGAATTTCAGAGAAGGAGATCTAGGGCATGGCACCGAAGGAGACAGAATTCACAGAGGGTGGAGGAGACTGAGCTAGAGGGAACATTGTGAGCATGCTTGAGAATGGTAAATGGTTTTTACCATCATTCACTTTTCGTTGTTGTCCAAATTTACCTTCACATTGTAAATAAATCCAATGAATCGAGTTGATGATGTTTGGTCACCTGTGTTTGGGAGGGTGGTTGTTAGCATACATAATGGCTAGGCATAGTGAGAATTATTCTATAATTTTAATGAATTTAGGAAGGATCTACTTCACCAAGAATCTCAACCCCCTTAAGCATTCCATTTTGATCAATCTAAAGAAGGTCATCATGCATTCCTTCCCAACATGTTTTTTTTTCATTGAGATCCAAATTTTAAAAATATGGATCACACCAACCTAATTTTCTTATGGGAGAATGAAGACAATAGTGGTAGAGAGAAATCACATCAGTGGGTAGGCCAAGGAAATGTAGGGATGAGGAGGTCATTAGTGTCTTTGGATTCATTATCCTTTGTTCATAGAAATTTTGTTGATGGGGATTACAATTAGATCTTTAACATGGTCATTCCCTCGATGTTTATTGAGATAAGAATAGAGTTGCACCTTTCTTAATTTCACAATTGTGAGGCTATTGAAGCCTAAAATGGATTCAAACAATTCAACAGGAGAGGGGTTGGCTCAAATGAAGAGGAATATTCTTATTTCCCCCTTTTCGGATCGAGTTCACATAATAAGAAGGAATAACCTCTTCAATGATTTCCCTTAACTATGGATTAAGACAAATACCAAGGGAACTTTCCTAGTCATTGTATTGATTAAGGAAAACAACCATAGACATAAAAATGTATATGTGAAATAGAAATAAAGAGGACTAAATGTGCAATGTATCAAAATAAAATAAAATATTATTAAACTTCTTCAAGATCCACAATTAACTCCAAGAAAACCCCCTCAAAGTTGGGCACTCCTCAATAAATGTGGAAAGATGCTCAAAGTAGGGTTTGACAAAGTCTTTGTTTCCACACGTCGCTCTCCTTTGAATTGCTTCCTCAAACCATGCTCTTCTAACATGTTCCTTCCTTAAAATGAGTATTCAAACCTTTAGATAGTGGAGCAATGCTCTTTGTTTGCATACATAATCATTGATCATGCCATAATATCATTTTATATTGCCTTATAAGGTGGAGTGTTCCTTCCAAGATGAACTTTAAACCATGTTCTTATGGTTTAGCTGTCATGTGTCCTCTCCTTAGATAGGACATTCCTCAAGCATGTTTGCTAAGAAATTATTATAACCCCTTTTACATGGGGTGCTCCTCATCTAATTTTTACTTTATCCTTATTTCATGGTTGGAAAGAGTCAAATCTACCACTTGGTATCCCTTTTGACTTCATCAAGCTTGGAAATCCCTCTAGACATTGATTAATTTCCTTTTTTGGGGTGTGTGCAAGGGTTTTGGGTCCATGCTAATTCCTTTTAATTAGTCTATTTGAACGTTGCCTTCTTTCTCTAACTAATTGCTTGGATTTGTACCTTGTTGATTCCATATTGACCTATTCATCTAAGCATTTGACATTAAGATTCCTCCCCATATCGCCTTTCACAAGGATTCATTCTTGTAGACCCACTTCTTTGCTAGATCGTGTTTATACATGACATGGGAGTATGCTTTGTAAGTAAAAATTCAACTTAAGATCTATTATATATAGTGTAGGAAATAATGAAGAACAAACTACAGCAAGAAATGATGGTTCCTATCCTACAATCCCTCCAGCCTCATTCCAATCCCACAATTCCTCCAACATCATTCTCTCGGTTGTATGATAGAAGTTCTTCTTTATTTTTGAAACTCCATTCCCTAATTATTTATTTTTCTTTCTCTTCATCTGACTAGTCAATTGCCATTCTTCTTTGCTTATGTCAAAATAGTAAACTTTGAACTATAACATTTTTCCAATATGGTTAACAGTTTCAATATTTGACCAACAACCTTTTGACTACAAAGTTGTAACCACCCTTATCCTAACTAACCTATATATTTGTTCTTTCTCTCTTTAAAATAAATATTGGTGTCTTCAAGTGTTGTATCTATTTAATGTTTCCCCATTTAAAACTGTCTTCAATATTTTAGAACTATATGTTGGTTAGTTTCCTAAGTTTGTAGTAAAGGTATGGAAGGTGTTGGTATAGTACCATAGTTTTATCCTAACCCCGATGGAGCTGCAACCATTTGTTGTATTGGTCCCCGTAGCTCCCCACATGGTAATATTCCTCATTGAGGGAATCCACAAAATCCCCCCTATGTGTCTTCAAGCTCCAGGTGGAATTGAGTTCTTCTTCTCACCGTTCTCTAGGTGAAACCCACCTAGAGATTCATAACCTTCACTAAGTTGGGAATACACATGCATGAGTGCCCCTACTAATTTAGGTAATTTCACCCTCTAATTGTGCATCCAAAACTAAATATATAAAAAAATTATTTAGAACTTTGAATATAGAAAAAAAAGTTCAAAATTTGGAACTAGGTTGAGGATGGACTACTCACTATTTGGGGGTTCTAATTATATTATATTATAATGTGGTAGGATGGTCATGGAAAATCGTTATCTGCATAACATGTAATTGATTATCAAATTCAACTTTCATTTTACGTTAATTTTATTATTTATTTATATAATTTTATTTGTGTGGAGATCAGTTATTTCATTTGTTTATATAAGTGAAATAACATTTATTTTCATGTTCNATTTAGAACTTTGAATATAGAAAAAAAAGTTCAAAATTTGGAACTAGGTTGAGGATGGACTACTCACTATTTGGGGGTTCTAATTATATTATATTATAATGTGGTAGGATGGTCGTGGAAAATCGTTATCTGCATAACATGTAATTGATTATCAAATTCAACTTTCATTTTACGTTAATTTTATTATTTATTTATATAATTTTATTTGTGTGGAGATCAGTTATTTCATTTGTTTATATAAGTGAAATAACATTTATTTTCATGTTGAAATTATATGTAGCCGACATGCCATGTTGATGATGATTCTGTCGATGAGTAGGGGTTGTAGTCATCCCTTGATCCGATGGTATTAATAAAAAGAAAGATCATTAAAGAGAACAAGGAACTTGAAATTTTGTTATATCATCCAGATCAAACTCCTAACATCCTAGAAAGGATCAATATCCTTATGTCACAACTTAACACATATAAGGTAATAACCATAATTTAAAGTGTTTTTTTTAATGTAATCATATGTTCAATTATGAAACTCTATTTTTTAACTTTTACATTATCACGAAAAAAACATTTTCTTTTTTATAAAAAGATTTTTGGAGCTTGTTCGGCCTAGTGTTGGTAGTAGTGGCATTGCAGAGACGCCACAGAGTCCTGACCTGGGCTGTCATATAGCTGGTAGAGTATCATTTACTTCTCCATCTTCCACACCTAATTTAGATAAGATCTATGACACACACCACCAGGCATCCACACAACGTTCAGGCTCTAGAGTTGGTGACAGAGATGAGATTGATGATGTAGTTGACATGGTTGAATTTCCTAGAGCTAGATGTGTGACTAGCACGGGGACCCTTCTGTGCATATTTTTGGTCGACGATAACAAACTTCCATTACATTGTAGAGGTTTTTTTTTAATATTAATGAACTACTTCAATGATATTTAAAAATTTCCCATATAAATTTAATTATTTTTGTTTTTGTAGGTGATGGCCCCTCACATCATCCTTCATGTCGCAGGTACGAGACCATGCGTGCTCGGCGTGAAAGGACTGAAGAAACATCAATTGTTGAAGAGCACCCAGTAAATGAAGACATGGAGATGGATGAATTACTTAAGAACTGGAAAACACAAAAGAAGACTAAAATAAATTGATGATGTATAGTAATTTTATCAGACATATAGATGTACATTATATGCTAGTATGTTTGTAACATATTTTGAATGATAAATCTCAATTATAAAATTTAATTTTGAGAACATATGTCTTTGCATGATTAACCTCATTTATAGCTTTGCAATCACATTTTATGTATATTTTTAATGCTTATTTTTTAGTAGAATATAGATTGGGTATTGGGGAGTTGACAGTGATGTGAGGGGGGAGGAGGGGGCATAGAAACTTTCACCTTCACGTGGTTGGACCTGTTCAATAGAGAAAAAATTATTGGATTTTTTTATTCTTGGAGCAAACCTCTCTCGATCCAACGAAGCAACAACATAGTCAATGTTGACTTCATTGTTGCTCCTTCAGATTGAGGGAGGTTTGCTCCAAGATCAGATGGCTCCAATAAATTATTCTCGAAACCAAGAGGACCTTATTTAGGTCATCGCATCTGAGATGTGTGTGTGTGTCACTATTTAATCTCCTCTCATATGGATTTTACAAAAAATAATGTCAATGGTGTTTACTATTTGCAATCTTGTTGGTTTTAATTTCTATTAGGATTTATTGACATGTCTTAAAAGTATTTTTTGGTTTTTACTAAAAACTAAATATAATTCTTTTTTTATTTACTACAGTATGCAGTTCGTGCATTTGCAGATGCTCTAGATGTATCAATGAAATGCTACACATTAGAATATCAAAGATCAGGTATGTCTTGTCTTTTTTCTTCTTTTTATGACTTCTTAAGGTTCCTTTTATTTATGTATTTTTACATTACCATCATTTGTGGGACACTATGGGGCCAGTCATTCTATCTAATGAACCACACCCAAGTATGTAGCATATACGATTCCCTTTATTTCATCATATCATATGATTCATACAGCTAATATAATACTTCAACTTGGTTTTTTGTGGTTGTGTATAAGTAATCCACTGGATATCATAGTATAATGATAACCATAATTATGCAATAGAGTATTTGAAATGAATGATATATAGATACCACTTCCAAATATAAATTACAAATCATAGGCACCAATGAACTTAAATACTCATCCTGAGTTCCAAGAAGATGAAAAGCAAACATCCCGCCAGCCTAAAGTGGATAGGGGGTTGGGTGTGTTACACCAATGATCTTTATACGCTCCTATGATATTTATTACTCTAATTTGATATTTATTACTCTCATGTGATATTTATTGTAATATTTATTATTTTGTTGTAGAGTATTTCTTTAGAACCAAAGGAAAGTATTCCACCCTTACCTCTAGAGAAAGAGAAACTTGAAAATGCTTTAGCTATATACATTTATACCAATCTATTAACTGGTGTCATTCCACCAACACTTGGAAGTTGCACTGCACTCGAATCATTGAATCTATCTAAAAATTCATTACAAGGTTCCATTCCATATTCACTTGGGCATCTACAAAATATCATGGACTTGGATGTGACCCCAATTGTTTTCATTAACATTGGCATGAACACAAAAATATCTTTGGAAATACTTGAATCCCAATGGAAGCAATATTAATTAACCAAAAAATCATTGCTAACACAAGATGAGATCCATATTGCTTATTAAATTTGAGAAATTTATTGTGAACAACAATTACTCACTAGCAAAAGTTCAAAGACTATGCTAGATAAACAAGGAATCAAAACTTCAAATTGAAAACCAACCTATCCTCTAAATAAAATATCTCTCACTATCATTTTTCTAAAATATATTATTATAACATATACAAAGGGTGAAAAAAGGGGAGTAATTATACTAGAGAACATGGGGAAAATATAAAATGGGGGCAAGAAGTGGTATGAAAGAGGTGTAATACTCATGACACACCCCAATGCCAAGAGAGATAAAACTCAAGTTCTAAAAGAAACAACCAAGTTATGGGACAAAATAAACAATATGAGCACACCTAGAATTTTCAACATCTCAACAATTCTATGGTGGCCATAATTGTAGTAACATTTTTTTTATTTATTGTTATATAATAAGTGATTGAGGATATCCAAAAGAGTTAAATCGACTTTGTATTTGCAGGGAAATTAAAGCATGTGTGTTTGCACACACATTCAATTGGGTCTAGCTCGATGGTTTGGGAGGAGAAATTTTATCCTCCCCACCTAGGCTTAAATCCAAACACATGCATACACATACATTCAATTAGGTCTAGCTCAGTGATTTAGGAGGACAAATTTTATTCTCCCCACTCTGTTATAGGATAAATCAGTAAATGTGGACATAAAATAATCTCCCTAGATCCACCTAGATCTAGAACAAAACAGGACAAGACATGACACTTTCCCTAAGTTATAATCATATATCTACGTGTCAAAGAAGGAATTGATGACTTACCTTTGAGATCGTTTCCTTATATCTTTGTTGTTCTTGGTTTTCTCTGGTGCTCTTATGAAACCAGATCTGCAATGACACAAACCAACCAAAGTGAAAGAAACTATGATAGATTAAATGAAAACTTAAACATGTGATCAAGGAGTCATGTAATAAAATGAGAATAATTTTATGGGAAAGAAACATGCCACTGTACTATATTGAATAAAAGTGGAAGATACAACCGAAATTCCTTGATGTTGCAAGTTCCCTTTTAGTGTTTCTTCGTTCCAACAGACACACATACTTGTTCCGATATTTGTATGAAGATGATCTTCAAAAGCTTGATGGGAAAATGTAGACCTCAAGTATCAACTGAAATAATATTCTTCACACAATCTCCAGCCTATTCTTCCAGCAATCCTTTTCTCAACTTTGCTTAACTGTGCTTAACCTTTTCCATGAGAATCCCATTATTATATAGGAGAATCTAAAGTGGTTAAAGGGATGAGGATGATCCCACCAGATCAGAGAAATCAGTAGGATCGTAACTATACGGACACCACCTCACATTCCAGAAGATTCCCCTTCTAGAAACTTCTTGAACCTCTTTCCTCATTTGGATTTCAAACTCCATTGCACCCTGCCTATATAGCAGCCTATGGAAATCCCACAGGCCAGTTATAGAGTAGCCTGCAGAAATCATGGATTTCCACACTGTACACTATGGGTAGCCTACGACATCCTTCTAAAAAGTAGTCTTGTAGGGGAGGAAAGCAGTCACTTTTCTCAGGCAAAAGATGATTTTGAGGGCCTGATTACATGCTTGTAAAGTCATCATCAGAGTGACCAAAATAATGTGTAACAGAATTCCCCCCAAAGTATGAGGTTGGAACTTGTGAAAACTGAAATACTTTGTAAAATAAGTGTGTGTG
Source organism: Picea mariana (assembly GCA_032191745.1). Taxonomy (NCBI): domain Eukaryota; kingdom Viridiplantae; phylum Streptophyta; class Pinopsida; order Pinales; family Pinaceae; genus Picea; species Picea mariana. The sequence continues at coordinate 604,296 of JASDQU010101667.1, forward strand.
TCAGGAACAAAGAACTCACCAATCGGGAACCTGCAAACAAACAAGCATCTGCACAATACGATACCATGTCTGAAGTAGGCATTCCCATGTTCAGAATACAAATGATTGAACTCATAAGTGTAAGTCATGGCCACTAATGATACACAGTGGAACATGTCATCAAAATGTTACATAGCCACCAGGAATACACTGTGGATCTATGTACGAGAAAAATTTGAATGCAAACATGGCCACAATACATACAAAAGTGATCTATGTGTCAATACAAATCATCAATATTCTATCACAACCTAGACCATGAATGATGAGATCCAGGGTCTTCAATCTCATCGTCCGTGAGTACAAATCTAGCCATGTGATTACAGGTGTTGGAGTCAAACATGGTTAGAAACCGCTTGATTACCGGTCATTAATGAAAACCATTAACAAGTGCGAAGGAAATCACCATTGATGTCAATGACTCCCAAGGTACTATAGTAAAATCCAACGAATGTGAATAAATGAGATGAAGTCAAACATTCGATGGAATATTTTGATCAGGGACCAATGATGTGAATCCATTGTCAAGAGCAAAGAAACCTTCCATTAGGGCATGCAGGCTCTAAGGTACTAAATGATTTCTAAGTCTAGCCCCTAGATAATTAGTTGAATTCAACAAGAAGAGACTCGTCACAGGAGGGCCTTGATGTATCCCCTGTCAATGACATGAAATAAGTAACAGATTTAGGATAGAGTGAAATATGAATATGATCTAAAAATGACACAGGGAAGGCCAACATGTTAGGAATTGACAACTGCATATGGCCAACTCAAGAGAGAGATTATTCGAACTGCTCTTGAACATATGGATGACACGACAACAGTCTTGGCAGAATTGACTCAAATACAACCCAAGATATAAACTTGTATAAAGTCAGACGAGAGACAAATGGATTTCCCAACTTGGATTCAAGTGATGAAAAATGGGGTGTCATGTTCAAGAGTGACTCTTTACTGCCACTAACACGAATACAAAGACACATTTCTTTCCCAAATTTTCCCCCACCATTTATGGCGAGTACCTTTTTATTTTTACACAATATTTAGAAGGATAACATATGCTTGTAATGTAAGCTCATCCTTCGGATGAGTCCCTTGGAGTATTTTTAACAAACCCTAAGAAGGAGTGGTTCGGTCCCATGTGGGTCTTTCGATGTTTGTTTAACGAGTCCAAAGATAAAAACTTGGGGGGGTTTTCATGTTTATAGAGTCTGAAAAACACTTAAAGATAACTCTCTCAGTTCCTTTTTTGTAAAATAGTTCGACAGGACCGAAAAAGTGATAAACCATCGCCCATCAAATGCTTTATTCAAATAATTTTACAAGCATGAATAGAACAAGGTCGCTCAGCAATATTTTCGCTTTTATGGAGTGTGAAAAGAGATTAAATGATACTCCATGTGTGTCACTTTGCGTGTTACCATGAAAAGTATGAAAGGATGACAAAATTATACTCGGTTGTGTTCTCATAAGTTTTCGAGCACGATAACGAACAAAGAGTGAACTCGAGGTTTTACTAAAAAACCCTAAAAAGTATTGATATGTGTAACGAAGAGAAAACAAATTATGGAACAAACATCCATACTCTGTTAATTAGGAGTCTTCTTCCTGCAATAAACAAGACACTCACGAGGCTATTAGACTTGAGGGTTTATAACAAAATGCATTTATATAATATAAAATATTATGAAAAAAAAGGTAAAAAGTGAAATAAATATGAGTAAGAGATATTTTTACCATTTCATTTGCATTTGGTCAAGAACTTGTCTAAAAACCCCTTTTTACCCCTTACTTCAGTTGTCGATTGCAAGGAGCACCGGCGATCATTCGATGAACGGTCTTCGTCAAGACGGTAATCTCTTCATCCTCTTCCTTTTGAATGGATTGAAATTCGTTTTTAGTGGTTAAAAGATGTTTTTTGGGTGAGTTTTTGGGCCGGTAGGCATGCACTGGGGCTGCCGCAGGTGACTAGTATTGGGCCCTGCGTAAATCCCGCACTATAATTGAAGCCCAGTTGCGGCGACCGAAAACCCAAAAAGAAATGCATGCGTTGGACCAAAAATAATTCAAAAAATGATGATTAAAGATGCTAACTGTATTCTCTCATCTCCATGCAGGTGTTTGATTGCCAAAATGTTGGAGTGGAGAGAACGAGAGCACGAGGATGATGACTTCATGGATTTGAATGATCTGGGCACCGTTAATTCCCTTCAACAGTGTGGCTTGTTAAAGTTCTTCAAAATCCAGGGCATGAGAGCCCAACTGAGACTATTAGAGTACTTGGTCCACATGTGGGACGTGGACCAACAAGTGTTTCATGTGGGTGTCCATGTTCTTTCCTTGAACATCGAAGATATTTACTTTTTGACAGGGCTATCCCGTCATGGGTCACATGTGACCCTAATAGGGGGTCGAGGTGGTGGCTTGCCAATGAGAAAATACATCCATCGATATTGCAAACCTGAGGCTGAGAGGCACAAAGGTAAAGTGGCCATCAAAGGATTTCAGGATCTGACTCTCAGAACCATTCTCTTTACTATTGCACAGATGGCGAGAAGTGCTTCGCCGCACATGGACCTCCAGAGTTATTTTCAATATGCCATTGAATGCACAAAACCTCGAATGTTCAATTGGTGTGGCAGTGTGCTCCGTAGTATGAGGACACAACTCACTAAAAGCAAGAATGGAGACCTAAAGCAGTTTCGGTATGGGTCCATTTTGGTGTCTTTCTTCTTAGAAACAGTCCCTCATTTTTAGTTGCAAGTAGAGTGGGGAATACTAGCCCCACGAGACCCAAGAATGAAACGGTGGTGTGACCTTATGGCTCGACATGTAGCGGGCCCCATTGTCAAGTACAATGATGCATCTTTTGACTGGTTAAGGCCCCAAATTTTGATGATTGATGACTATGTTGGACACACCTACCACACTTAGAGGGGGAGTGAATGAGTGTGGGGCTCTTTTACCAAAACTTCCCTCTTGCACAAAAACTCATCAATTAACATTCAAAATTTATTCATTACCCATTGCTGTGATTTATAACCAGTTAGATGTAGGCACGTATCAGCAACATATATCAACAATATATCATCAACAAGTCATCATCATAATGGACACAAAGAACACAAGATGTATGTACAATTTTCTTTTTATTACAAACTACAATCCTTGGGTTTATCAGCAACAACTGAATAGAGTACAACTCTACAAGAGCACCAACTCTATATGCAAGACTTAGCTTACATCCTCAGCACCAACTGAGATGAGGCAAGAATACTCAACAGATATTAATCTGTCAACATGTACGCGACCTGTCAATAGTGCAGCTCACATGTGAACGCGCCCTAGCTCACTACCACCCGCGTGTGAAAATGGCCAGTGTATAATGCAACAAGCGTCTGCTTCTAAGCAATTAGGGTTTTTATTTTCTTCATATGCTTAGAACCCTTCTGTCTTCCACTATCCAAACTGACCCACAGCCATTCACAACACACCCAAGCTCTCCAATAGCTTACTCATGCTCCACATCAAATCAATATGAATGTTATCTCAATCATGTATAAATAGCTAGTATACCATAGCAATCATGTCACTAATGAATCACAAGAGTGCTGCTCACTCCATCAACCAAATCAACCAAATTGACCCACATCATAGAAGCCAGACCAAGAATTCCCTAAGCATTCACAATATGTTAAGGTCCTAACCCGCACATAAGTAGATCAATGTATTCGGATGTAATAAAGGTCAATATTAATAAGACCTTTCAATAAAATAGAATAAGGTGGATGTAAGAAGACCTAATAGAAGCTTCCGCTTCTAGAAGGATCTTCCTCTAGATGCTTCTTTTTAGTATAAATAGGAGTCGAGGGTATGAGAACCCTAGCTTGGATATTATTGTAACAGAGCACTGCTCGATTGGAGGTTTCCCCCTCGAAGAGGCCTGTGAACATTGCTATCTGATTCAAAGTGCTATTTCTGTTGCTATTTTGTATATCATTTCTATGTATTGTGAAGATTATGCTGGATATTTTACTGTTATTCTGTCAATTGTAGCATTTCGTTTCTGTTATGCATATTTTATATATTTGGTATCTTGCAAGTGGTATCAGAGCACTTTCCTTGGCAGAAATTGTGGGTATTTTTTTTTTCAGGGTAGAGACGTATTTCGGCATCTTTAAGCCACAGAGATCTGTCGCTACGCGCATAAACCCACGGTTGAGGGATTCATACACGCAGGAAATACAAGTGGTTCTTAAGCGCATGTTTTTTGGCCACCCTTGTAACCCCTGTTGGTACCCCTTCAAGTGGTAGCGCATCAGACAGCACCTATGTACGGACCGGCCTAGATTTCCTGAAGCCCTCTGTAGATAAACCTATCGACCGCCGGACAGTTATAGTGTCACCGAGAACAGCACTCAGGAAGATACTCTATAGTACCTGGGTAGTCAGGTAGTACGGCTAAGGGTATGATCTATCCTCCTTAGTTAGTGCCCTGAGATATTGGGCCGAGTACTACTGTTGGACCCCGCACGTATATCAGAGAGCTATAGCACAAGGAAAACCCTTGTCTGTAGAACCCTTGAATACCTAACCCTTGGGGAACATAACCAGCAATATAAACAAATTAAATCGGCGAGATCTATTAACCCACATCTGTATTCGGGTTGCTAAGTAAATACTCTCTGGTTCAGAATTTGGGGATTTCAGCACTGCAGCATTCTTCAGACCAAAGCATAACCCCGTAGCTGTAAAAAATAAAAAATAAAAGTCTGGAAATTTTTTCACCATTATTTGAGACTTATTCCATTAGACTCATCTCTTTGCCCTTATCACTTTCATCCATATCATTTTTCTGCAAAAAATTCTGACCCCACCCGCACCCTTTTCAGTCACCCATTTTTCACCATTATTTGAGACCTATTCCATTAGATTCATCTCTTCTCCCTTATCACTTTTATCCATATCATTTTTCTGCAAAAAAAAAATGCTGACCCCGCCAGCTCCCTTTTCAGTCACCCGTCATCATGGCCCATACCCATAACCAAGAATTAGAGTCTTGCTTCAACACCCTGCAACATGGTTTACTTGAGACCCAACAAGAAGTGCAACAACTCAATGCTACTATTGCCTCCCGTGATGCCTCCATGAATGCATCCGTCCAGACAGCCATGCAGTCCGCAATGGCGGAAGTAAAAAATGAACTTGAATCTGTCGTTGTAGCACTCTGCACCAAACTCAAAATCCCTCTCGATGATGATGCACCTAAAAACACTGAAGGAGAAACTTCTTCCCATTCCTTTCAACCGCATCATTTTCAAAGGGACATATGCCTTCCGCGGGTGGATGTAACTAAATTTGATGGCTCAGACCCCACTGGTTGGGTCACACAAATGGAACATTATTTCTCTCTCTACAACATTACATATGACTTGGCCAAACTCCAGTATGGTGTTCTCCATCTCGATCAAGAACGCTGGCAATGGTGGCAATGGAGAAAAACTTCCCGTCAAGGATATATTGCTTGGACCCAATTTGTTGTTGATCTTTATGAACACTTTGACACTGACACCAACCATTTGGGCCGTTTGACAAAATTGAAGCAATCAAGCACAGTCGAAGACTTCATAGCTACATTTGAGCATCTGGCTTTTCGAACAGAGGGCATGACTGATGCCTTCTTTCGCGAGTGGTTTATCAGTGGCCTCAAGGAGGAGGTTAGGGCCCATGTCCTCATGGCTCGACCTACGACTTGGGTGGAGGCTAGCAAAAAATCCAAAGAAGCACAACAAATTGTTTCCTCTCAAAACCGTAAGCCTTCCTTTTTCCCGCACCCTAAACCAGTAAACCCCACTACTCCCTCCGCTCCCTTNCAAAACCGTAAGCCTTCCTTTTTCCCGCACCCTAAACTAGTAAACCCCACTACTCCCTCCGCTCCCTTAAAAATCCAAAAATTGACCCAAGCTGAAATGGTTGAACGACAACTCAAAGGCCTCTGTTATAACTGTGACAAATATTTCCCAGGCCACAAATGTAAGGAACAAAAGCTCTTTATGGCCATCTCTGAGGATATTCAAGAAGACGATGATGACACTTCCCATGTTCCCAAGTCACCAGAAACTTCTAAAATAAACCCTCCTTCTGACCCTCCTGCAGAAGAACCCATCATTTCCCTCAATGCTCTCACCGGCTTCTCTGCCCCCCAAACTCTCAAGCTAATCGGTTATATCAAGCACCGAAAGGTCATCATCTTGGTTGATAGTGGCAGCACACACAACTTTATTCATCGCCGCATCGCCCAAGAAACCCACTGCTATATCCATGTTGTTAATAATTTCCAAATCATGATTGCCAATGGTGGTTCTATGAAATGTGGAGGGCGCTGTGAAAATGTGCGTCTCCAAATAGGTGACTACAACCTCAAATCCCATATGTTTTCTATTGACATGGGAGGTTGTGACATTGTGTTGGGTGC
>JASDQU010101667.1:619248-667362 GCA_032191745.1 Picea mariana
CAAAGTGTCTTCCCATGAGGGATTTCACCATAAGGGGACCACTTTGGAGTTCATCCATTTGTGCACCTTATCAATCATGATAAGACAATAATGAGTCATCTATACATTTTTCCAACAATGCATCATATACCAATGAAACCACATCAATCCATCTTCATCATGTATCAATGACAACCCATTGATCCATCTTCATCTATGCATTCTCATCAAGGACAATACATATTATATTACATCAATCATCAATCAATCAATCCTTTTACATCAATCAATCACTTGACATCAATCAATCAAACCATTGGCATCAATGACAACATGATCCAACAGATTATGCGTATGTCATCCTGGATTTTCAGGGTGATCCCGACTTGGTTCTCCCTGATGGATTTCAGTGGGGAAATCTAGGTAAGAAAGACATTTTGTTATTTATAGTGTTTTGTGGATTTTTGGGATATAATATGTTTTTTGTGTTTTCGATCTAAAGACTAATCAAAAACTTTTGACCATACAGATGTGGGGCCACACCGGCCTCCGGGCACATCTCTGATCTAGAGACGAGGAGAGGCGAGTGTAGTAGCAGGGTGGGATGCTAGTGACTATGAGGCAATGGAGTAGAACCTAGAGGGTTTGACAACAGGCATTCCTGACATCTCGATCGAGGATATCCTGAGGCATTATCAACACCATACTGTAGGTGTGTCTGGCTCACTTAGTCAGTTACTTCGTAGGGTGGCACGGGCAGTAGTATGCTACCGTGACCAACATCCATGATGTTATTTTGTAGAATCCATGGGCTTCATATTTTGATATTTTTGTCCTTGGATGGAAAACGTTTTTGTAAAACATTTTATCATTATATATATACATGAGGCTTCTACTAGCTTACTCTGCTTCTATATACAATGTGTAATGTGTGATTGGATTTATAAATGTCTCAAATGTCTTTCTAACACATAATTAGCTAGAGCATCAGTTAATGTATTTAGACATGTAGGAATGTGTTGATATTCAATATAATCGAAATAACATTCCAAGAGGCGAATTCGTAGATATACCCATAACAAAGTAGGACTTCGGATAGTATAGACATTATTTAACTAGAGAACTACTAGATGTGAATCAAGTCATACAATGAAGTGATGAATCCCAAGTGAAATAGTGTCGGTCAATAATTCGATGACTGCACTATATTCCGCGATATTATTGGTTGCACGACCGATAAAAACACCTTGTAGACTGATAAGTTCGTTGGTAGGTGCATAGATTTCCCAAGCAGCAGAAGCTAGGTTCTGAGTACTACAGCTAGAAACATCGGCAAATCCAATATAGGGTAGTGAAGACACCGACATTTGGAAACCAAGAACAACGCAAGGTAAGTCGTTGGGAGTGTAAACCAAGTAATGAAAAGCAAACAAGAGTATGGTACAGTAAAAGTACAAGAACTCATGCAAAGACAATCTAAGAATTTTACTTCTTCAAGTAAAGCCCATTTCTGGGTTCACTCAAAGGAATTCCATCATAATCTACTAACTCGTAAACTCCCTTCTCTAACACTCGTTTGATGATATATGGACCTTGCCACATAGCTTCAAATTTTTTGGCTCCTAGTAGATCATGATCTTGTTCATAGAGGAGAACTAGATCTCCCTCAGAGAAAACATGTGGCTTGACATGCTTGTCACATTGGGCTTTTACATGTTTCTTCAAGGATTCAATAACTAGGGTGGCATCACGATGAGTCTCGTCTAATTACATAAGATGCAATAGACATTCTTCTTCGACAGAGGTGTTTGGGAGAAGTTCGACGGATAGCTTTAAAGATGGTATTTCTCATTCAATCGGGAGAACGAATTCAATGTCATAGACTAGTTGATAAGGGGTAAATCCCATAGCAGACTTCACAGATGTCGGATAGGCCCATAATGCTGAAAACAACATTGTGTGCCAACTAGTCTTATGGATTCCTATTATCTGATGAAGCATAGTGATAATGATTTTATTTATTGCTTCAACTTAGTCGTTGGCCTGTGGATAGTAGGGGGTTGAGTTTTCGTTCCGAAAACCCAACTTGTCGGTAAGTTCAAACATCATAAAGTTTCGAAAATGGCTACTGTGATCAGTAATGATAGCTTGTGGGATCCCGAATCGAGTAATAATATGATTAAATATGAAAAGGGTTGCAGTTTTCCAATTATTGTCGAATGTAAGCATCGCCTCGACCCATTTCGTAAAATAATCCACAGCTACAATAATGTATCCATGCCCCCAGCTGAGTGAGGGTTACATTTCATGAAATCAATACCCCATTTTGTGAAAGGTATGATGGAAACTACAGGGTGTAAGGGAGTGGTATGTGATCTTATTTTATTATTGTATGTTTGAAAAGCATGGCATTTTTGGACGGCGGTAATACAGTCCTTGAATAAATAAGGCCAAAAATACCCTACTCGTAAGATCTTTTGGGTAGTAGCATACCCAGACATGTGACCACCACATGCTCCAGAATGGTAGTCATTCAACATTTTCTCATCCTCATCATAGGTGAGACATCGTCGAAAAACGGAGTCAACCCCACAGCGATAAAGAGTGTCACCGAGGATGATATATTGATGAGCTTGATATCGTAAACGACGATGATCAGTGCTAGATAGATCGGGGCGAAAAGTTTGAGTCTGGAGATATATAATTATATCTCCATACCAAAGTTGATCAAAACTGATCAGAAAAAGAGATTCATTGGGCAAAGAATCTACTGCTACGTTTTCTGTCTCGGTGCGGGGAAGGTCACACATCAGTTCAAAAAACACCAAATATTTCTTAGAATTAACGCGTTTGAATTCTAAGTCAAACTCTTGGAGAATCACTATCCATTTAGAGTACTTTCCCCCTAGCAATTGGCATGTAAGAATGTGTTGCATGGGGTTGCAATCGGAAATTACAGTGGTCTTGCGTAATAGGATGTAGTGACAGAAACGTTGGACATATTGAACAGTTGTCAAGGACATTTTTTCAACATGTAAACATTTGGTTTCGGTGGTCATGAGACTCCGAATCAAATAATAGATGACATGTTCGTCATGTGAATCATCTTCTTGGACTAGAACAATGGCGATGGTAGAGTCCAAAGAAGCGAGATAAAGGAAGTAATCTCGACTATAATCGGGTGGGAAAAGTAACGGGTGACGGGTTAAAGTTAGTTTCAAAGCTTCGAAAGATTTGTTGGCAATGGAATCCCATACGAACTCAGAACCTTTCTTTAGAAGTTGAGTAAATCCAAGTGTTAATTGAGCATAGTTTGGGATGAAACGACGTAAAACTTTTGCCTTCCCTTGCAAACTTTGAAGTTGGCGAAGTGAAGAAGGAGGAGGGACATTTAGGATCACCTCTACCTTCAAAGGATTGACCCTAATCCCCTGGCGTGAAATGATAAAACCTAGAAGTCGGTTGGATGCCACACAGAAAACACATTTGTGTGGGTTTAAGCGTATACAATAGAACCGACAACAAATGAAAATGGCTCGGAGGTGTACTGGGTGGTCACTATGATGCATGGAATGTGTCGGTAGGTCATCTAGATATGGTTGTACAATGTGCTTAATATCATGAAAAGCATAAGACATGGCATGTTTAAAATTCACACTGGCATTCTTTAAACTGAAGAGTAGTTTCTAGTAGGCAAAGGTGCCCCAAGGACAAATAAAAGCGGTTTTGTGTTGATCTACGGGAAAGATGTTGATTTGATTATAGTCGGATAAACCATCCATTAAAGAGAAGATTTCACTACCAGCGCAGTCGTCGATGATATGATCAACGAAGGGGGTGGGAAAGTTGTCCTTAGGACAAGCTTGATTGATATCCCTATAATTGACATAGACATGGATCATACCTTTTTTCTATTTAACTGGAATGAGATTGGATACCCAATCAGTTAAATCCATGGGATAAATAAAGCTAGATTTAAGAAGTTTTTTTACTTCAAGCTTAATAGCAGCTACTTTACGAGGGTGGACCGGATGAAGTCTCGGTTGAACGGGTCTAGCACCCAGGTATGTCTTAATTTTGTGTACAACATCATCACGGTCAATACCCAACATTTATTCATAGCTCCAAGCGAAGATGTCATGAAACTCTTGGAAAATTGATTTATATGCGACAACCTCGTCAGTGGAGCATGAAGCTCTGATGTGAACATTTTCAGCAATGTCAGGTTGAATGGATATGTCGAGGGGGATGGTGGGAAAAATATTACTTAAGTTCCCTTCATATAACACGTCATGTGATGACTCAGGAACAGAGGAAATGATAGCAATAGTCGACGAAGTCGAGATCCATTGGTAACTCTCGATGGTGTGTTGTTCGAGGAAGAGAATGGAACAATGATGTCCATCATCCCAAGGGGTGTCTTCCATCGACATAACCGACATAATCATCTCATCTGTGGGAAAAATAACATGGAACGGGTCAGGAGACGAATCATCGAGAGAGAGGGGAAAAGGGGTTGTCGATTGAATGTCTTGATAGACAGATTCAACTGGACTTAAAGGCATTTTGTTTTCATAGCGAGGATAATCACCAGGTTCGGGTATTACCCATGGGTCGGAAGATGTGTGAGTTTTGCAAACGGAGGTGGAAATCATGTTAATCGAGGCAACCAAAGGAGGTGGAACATCAGGAGGTGGGATTGGGAATGTACCCATCAGAATCAAATCTTTGAGTAGGCCCACACCAACGTTCTCATACCCAGGCGGTGTCTTCGCGATAAAAGGTATGTTTCTAGTACGGGTGTTAGAGTTGAAAAAGGCTAGTTGGTTGACAGTAATGACCTTTCCCTGATGTGGAAAACTTATAACACAGAAAAGGGTAGACACAACGGCATGCATCACATCAATCTAGTTATAGCCAAGTAAGAGGTTATAATCGAGAGGTGCATCAAAGACCTACACTTCAACATTGATCGATTTTCCTTCCAACGTAATAGAAAATGAAGGAAGTACACCATAGGGATTAAAGCCAGAGACATTGAAGGCTTTAAGTGTGTTATGTGATTCAATAAGAGGAGGAGAGTCGATGGCCTTCCAACAGGCAACAGACATTACACACATGGAGGCACCTTCATCAATAACAGTCCTACAGATTTTCTTGTCGGAGACAACAACTTGTATTTGGAATGCTAGTTGAGGGGGGAGTCTCGAAATGTGATCTTCGAGGTCAAAAATTATCAAATTTTATCCGTAGGATCAATTCCAATGATAGAATTTAGCAGTTCCTTCTATTGAGTAAGGCAACTTTGAAGGACTTCGAGAGCCGACATCGTAGAAGGTGCTTGCGCTAGATCTTCTACAATATTGTAGTTCTTAGTAGCATGTGCATGAGGGTTGAAGGTGAAATTTCGAACAACACCCTTTGGGGGAGGGCAAAGAATTGTATCGAGACTCGGTCGTTCGAGATGAAGAGGACCATTGGGAGGTGAAGTTGAGGGAGGTTTTTGAACCAACGAAGGTGGTACATCGTCAGCCTTCTCCTTTGAGGAAGAGTAATCTTTTGCCCGAGTGGTAAGTGTAATGTCATTCTTTATAGAATCACCAGTACACATGAGTACACAAGAAGTAGTGGAGGGAGAGGGTTGGTCATGAATGACCAATTGGGCCCGTTGTTGAGAAGGGAAAGGTTGAGACAAAATGGTAGGTGTGGGAAGTTCTGTGGTCCCTTGGAGGAACTTAGTAACCTCGGCCCGTCTTGGACAATATTTCGTATAGTGATCGTCACCACAGATAAGTAAAGGGTATCGGGGTTTGTTCTTATCCTTATCATCAGCAGGTTTGGTTTTGGATTTCTCAGACTGCGGATTATTTTTATCCTCCTTATTCTTACCCTTCACTTTTTTAGATTTATTCTTTTCGGGAGGGGTAGATTGAACAGAGTTAACCTTAGAGGTGCATCAGTTAGGATTAGGAGACAGATCATTTTGAACATTAGAAGCATTAGACTTGGGGTTGGTGGGACGGGCTTTCATATTTTGAGGTTGAGCATGGAAAGTGCCAATCACACCATCAGCCGCATGAGAAGTAGTAGGGGTAGTTGAGGTATCGGTAATAGAAGGGAGAGGTGCATCAGGGACTAAGTCATAAAGAGTACCCATTTATGAATAAACGAGGTCAAGGTACTAAGAGCGACTGATAGCATGTTCTTTGGTGACAACTCCACCCATGGAAATATCACGAGAAATTTCATTCACGAATGATTTTGTAAACCACTCTACCAATAATTGATCGGGAAGATCGAGTTTGATCAAATGTCATCTTCATCTCCACTCATGAATGTGATCAGAGATGTTAGTGGCCTTAGTTTTCTTGAAGGAACTCAGGATCTCGGTTCCTGTTTCATAACAGCTCGACAATTGGTAGTGTGTAAGGAAAGCCATGGCTAGGGTATTAAAGTCACTGAAGAAACCTCGTGGTAGTTCTATATACCACTTTGTAGCCGAACCCGTGAGATTTCGTTGGAAGAGTCGTAACTGAATGGAATCATCCATCAAAGAGTTGGATGAACACCAAAGGTGGAAATTCATGACATGGTTGTTCGGATCCTCTCCTAGTTTACCATCAAATTTTGGGATGTCGGACGATAATTTGGTCGGTATAACGGGCCAGTGGGGAGAATGTAGGATAGGATCATTCAAGATTATAGACAAATCAAGTAGGTCCAAAGTGGCTAAAAATGGTAATTTTCTATTCACCAGAGGATACTGGTGACTTTGGGGAGGGAGTCTCGTCGGTATACCAGTAGGACCATAAGTAGTTTGTATGTGAGGTGAAGGTCCTAATAGATTCGGACATGTGTGCGGAGGCATGTAACCCATAGGGTTGTACCGATTGGGGATGTTCCCTTGGGGAGTGATACTAGATTGAACGTTCAAACCCCAAATGGGATTGGAAGAACCAAGGTATGACTAGCCCGAACTAGGGGGTATAAAAGAGCTAACTTGAGGTTGTTTCCCCCCAGATGATTGTGGATTTCCTTGAATAAGAAGCTTCCAATATTGGGCTAGTGATCCGGGGATGTTCTATCCATATTGTGGATTATATCCTCCCAGCGGGGGTTTTCCTCCAAGTAAGGACGATGCCCCAATTTGGGTTTGACCCCCAAATTGAGTTTTCTCCCCTGGGTTATATTTCCCCCCAGTAGGAATATGATAACCAGAAGTGAATAACAGAGTAGAACTTCCAAAGGTGGTAGAGACACTGGGTCTGAATCCTCCTATAAAAGGTGGATAACACCCTTTGGAGAAGAACTGGGATGGTGTCAGAATGCAACCGGAAGTAGCATTATACCTAGGTGAAGTAAAGACTCTAGAATCTTCGAATGAAACTTGGGTAGGAATGGGGATAGAAGCATTCAAAACATTATACCCAAGAGGGAGTGATGGGATTTTTCTAGACGAAATTGTTGTGCCAATAGAAGGTTGGCTAGCCACCATATTCCCAGTGAGAATAATCATAGTGTTTGGGACCATTGTGGAATGGGCTTGCTGAAGAGGGGTAGCCGAGCTAGGACCAGCCGACGGTGTCTCTGAACCAGCGAAGAAATAGCAATTTTTACTGTTAAAGTGATCTAAAGGTATCGTAAATGTAGTAGATGTCTCACGTGGTTTAGAAATGATAGGTATATCATCTCTGGCCTCTGAGTCAGGAGGGTTCCGCCTAGAAGTTGGAGTTTGAGATATGTCAGTGGTCCAAAAAGGATCCTTGTTTTCAAGGCCGGCGAGGATTTCGGATGGTATTCCAGAAGTGTCAACAACAAGTTCTCCAGACGAGTTTAGTCAGAGAATATGTCTCTCTTATCTAGGAAGTAAGCGGAAAGTGTCCAAAGAATCAGAAATGATTTAAAAAATTTCTAAAGATTCAGTTCTTTCCACTTATGAAGGTATGTGGTCTTGGATCTCGCTCTATTGAGGAGATTCCTCTGGTGGATTAGGAAGCAAGGGTTGAGAAACTTCCAGATCTTCTGGAGGTATCCCTTGCATCCTACGTGAATGGTGTGGAGGGTCAATGTTGGCCGAACCGAAAATTTTACGAAAAAAATCTATGGCCAACTATGTAAACAAACAGCACTCGCTAGTAGAATCTAGGAATCAAAACCAAGCAAACAAAACCTTCTTATTCCAAATTCACTAGTTGGTGATGAAATCCAATGTCACGAAGTCAAGACAAGTAGGGGTTGGGATGGGGTGGAAAAGTTACGTTGACGACCTGCTTAACGAAATTACACCCTGGTGCAATCTTCCACACATAATCGTGGGTATACCCTCCAAGGAGCCTGAGTGATTTTGGCCAACATGGATTCCAGGTATCGTGAAGAGTTTCCCCTCCACAGTGACCTCATGTAAGACCCTAAGAAGATAGGAAACTAAGGCTACCAAAAACAACAATGATGCCTAGGGAGACAGTCGACAATACGATCCACGCACAAGGGCAGGGTATCTAACTCGAAATAAACTTGAGAGGATTCCACTCATCATTGTGGGTATACCTTCAAGCGACCCCCATAATACGCGTGAGTAACTCTACCAATCTCAATGCGACCTCAGGTCTGACCCTTGTGTGAGAAGGGCTTCCCATGACAAAATGTTGCAAATGAAATTTAACACTCCCTATCACAAGATGTTATTATGTGTTTTGTGCTTTGGAGACTATGTCTCACCGCCTATTCCAAATCTCTAGCCTAGATAATGTTGGTGTAAAAGAGCCCCAGAAGAAATTACTAATTAATTTTTAGATTTTTGCAATATTTTTAATGGTCGTTGTTACTCAAGAGGGAGACCAAAATGAAACCGATGTTGTGTAAGACCTTGACCCAAGAATATGCAAATAGAAAATGAATGATGCAAATTTTTGTTCAATGAATTCTATCTACAACAGGGAGAAGGTGTTTCCAGAATGATGTAAGCTACGAAATATACTTTATGTTTTCTTTAAATGAACATTATTTCAAACAACCAATAAACAATGAAGTTATTCAATGTTCTCTTCTCTTAAATGCAATAAATTTTCTTATGTATGATTATTCAAAAGAATGGATAACTTCAAATTCTTCCTTTCTAAGACCAGACCAAGAGCATGACAGAGAAAGGACAAGTAATCCAAGAAAATGTATACCTTCAACAATCACCCAAATCAAACTTTCAGTGAAGATAAAGGTAAAAAATGACAAGAAATTATTTCTCCAAATGCAAATGAAGAAATAACCTCTCAATCATCAAGCAATCTAGAATATGTAATCAATCCAAAACTTCAAATCCAATCCAATACTTTTAATCGAACAAGCACTCAGATATTATACCCTTGTTGTTAAAAATCAAAAATGAAAACTGGAAAATGACTAAGAGAGGTGTTCGATCTTCGAAAACCAATCAACAACGTGTTAAGCATGAGAAAATAGTCAAATATTGGCTAAAAACGTTCCCCCCAACTGACTAAAGCAAAAACTGGGCATCAACAGAGGCCAAAACCCCACTTAAAAATTTCACAGACACCACCACAAGCTAATAGCACATTACAGTGCGGAAACCTAGAGTTTCCACAGACCAAAAACATATAGGGTACAGAAAATACGCATTGAAGAAAATAGCTAGGGTGCGGAAATCAAAGGTTTCAGTAGGCTAGGTATAGGGTGCAGTGCGGAAACGTCTGAAAATCAAGAAATTTTGAGAAAAAGGTAAAAAATCTCAATGAACTTTGAAACTCAGAGTCTGAATGGATCTCCCATAGACTCAAAGACTGAATTCGGATTAAAAAGAGTAGGCAAAAACAAATGGCCAACAAAAAACCACAATCAAGTTGTATCCCCAGTGGAGTCGCCAATTTTGTTATAAGATAAATCGGTAAATGTGAACATAAACTAATCTCCTTAGATCCACCTGGATCTAGAAAAAAACAGGATAGGACATGATGCTTTCCCTAATTTACAATCATTGATCTAAGTGTCAAAGAAGAAATTGATGACTTACCTTTGAGATCGCTTCCTTATATCTTTGTTGTTCCTGCTTCGCTTCGTTTCTCTTGTGAAACCAGAGTTGCAATGACACAAACCAACCAAAGTGAAAGCAACTATGATAGATTCAATGAAAACTTAAACATGTGATCAAGGAGTCATGTAATAAAATGAGAATAATTTTATGGGAAAGAAACATGCCACTGTATTATATTGAATAAAAGTGGAAGATACAACCGAAATGCCCTGATGTCGCAAGTTCCCTTTTAGTGGTCCTTTGTTCCAACAAACACATATAATCATTCCGAGATTTGCATGAAGATGATATTCAAAATCTTGATGGGAAAATGTAGACCTCAAGTATCAACTGAAATAATATTCTTCACACAATCTCCAGCCTATTCTTCAAGCAATCCTTTGCTCAACTTTGCTTAACTGTGCTTAACCTTTTCCATGAGAAGTCCATTATTATATAGGAGAAATTGAAGTGGTTAAAGGGATGAGGATGATTCCACCAGATCAGAGAAGTCAGTAGGATTGTAACTATACGGATGCCACCTCACATTCTAGAAGATTCCCCTTCTAGAAACTTCTTGAACCTCTTTCCTCATTTGGTTTTCAAATGTTGTTGCACCTTGCCTATATAGTATCATGTGGAAATCTCGCAAGCCAGCTATAGAGAAGCCTATGGAAATCATGGATTTCCGCAATGTACACTATGGGTAGATTACGGCGTCCTTCTAAAAATTAGTCTTGCAGGGGAGGAAAGCAGTCACTTTTCTTAGGCAAAAGATGATTTTGAGGGCCTGATTACATGCTTGTAAAGTCATCATTAGAGTGACCAAAATAGTGTGTAACACACCCGGGCTCAAATATCACTTGTGACACATTCCACTCTTTGTGAGACAATTATTGTTGAAGATGTAAACCATGAGAAATATATATTCTCTCTTATGGGTAGGAGGGTGATATATATATATTCATTTTCCTAATAAGTTCAGAAAAAATCAGCTTTAAATTTCAGCAGAGGCACGAAATGATTTGGAACATATCTAAAGGGTTGTTAAATATGGAAGAATAGTTTAAATTGGCTAGAAGGAGTTCTAAAATAGAGGCAATGGAAAGAAATCAAGTATCAATGGTCACGATTGTGATCAGGGTAGATCAACGGCTTGTGTGCATTGTGGGCCTGGAAAGTGCACGGAGGCTAATTCCATAAAGTGGTTTTGAAATGGAAACCATGGGTTTTGAAGGTAAAGTGTGTCAGCACAAAGACGATTGTAGAGCAGAAAGTGGTTTACATTGAAACCGTTGACCCATCGCTACGAAAAGTTGAATATTATAAAGTTTATGTGACTTTTATTTTTGTTTATCTTTGTCAAAGCGGGAATGATTGGAGTTGTTTCAACAGTCACCTTCAGTCGAATTTAGAATTCTCAGCGCCATTATAATCGCTATTACCATGTATTTTTTATTTCTGCCATGGATCCCATCGTGCTTGAAGTATCTGAACAAATCCCATAAAATAATGAAGAAGCCCTAATCAATAGATATAATGATGTTTGTGACCCTGAATTCATTGTTTCCCCTATTTCTCAATTAAGAAGTAACCTAGTTGACATTATAGGGAAAGGTTTACCATTTTTGGAGTATGTCCAAGCTTCTCTCATTATGTATGCAACTAAATTGTGTTTTCAATTTCCTGAATTTATACGATAATGTGCAAAGACATACTCAGAGTCGGAAATAGTTGTAATTGATAAAAAGGGGGTCTAAAGTCTTGTGTAAAATTGATGTTGTGTCAATCAGGGAGTCACTAAAAGTTCCTAAGTCTTTCTTTTAGAATTATGAACCTTTTGATGAGGAAGAAATTATTACAGTCTATAGGGAGTGTCAACCAAAGATTAAAACTATGTTTTTAAGAATGATTATCAAGATTGATCGGTTTCCACAAAGTCTGTCTTTTCCATTAAGCATCAATATCATGGTCAGTAAGGTTCAATGTGGCTTCTCTTTGTTAAGTCAGGTTTTAGGTCTTAATAGTGATAGATTCGTAGTTGAGGTCATGTTAGGTTTCCTGCTCAAATTATTCCAGTAAGATTCAGGTCAAGTTGTCTACATTAATTTTGATGAGTTCATAGTCGATACCATCCACAAATAGCCAGTGAACTTCCACTCTCTTAGACACTTCAGATATTATACATATTTGATGAATATTTAAAAGAAACAATGTAGAGATCCCTAAAGTAGAATCAATATCTATTGAAAGAAACATGATGACTTCAGTGATTTTTATCAATAAAGTCATGTCAAAGACCTACCAGATGATTTTAAATGTTAAACTTCCTAGAGTTATTGAAGAAATCAGAATTCACCTGCAAAATCCAGAAGACAGAGTAGGAGACTGGACCCTTTTCATAAATTCTATAGTAATATGGGTATATGGATTTCATGAGTTTCATTATTTGTTGCGCATCTTTTTGACCCCCATAATTTTTTCTCTAGATTTCATAAGACAGAAAATCATCTCTGAAACTGAAAATTTCACCAAATATCATAGAGCAAGCAATATAAAGTTTCCTTTTGTGATTGGCCCATTCATTGTAAAATCCAGAACATGTCTAGCACAGGTTGAGGCAAAGCTCAAAGATTTGGTTTTTGTACAAATTCCAGGTAAAAAATATGATCCTCATTAGATCATATCTAGAAGGAGGAAAATGAAAAATAATTATCCATATGAGCATGAACCTATTGAAGTCTTGGAGAATTTTGTAAATCCTGAAGAATGTGTGGATGTTGAATCCCTCCTACAAAAGGCACCAACACAGCAGAGTAGTCCAAAGGTGGTAATTAAGATTCCAAAAGCTAGTACACAGAGTAAGAGGATTGTTTCAAAGACAATGGACATAGACCTTGAACACACTACTAGAAAGAAAATGAAATCCATCTAGACATAGAAGTATGTAGACTTGGAGGATGAAGGACCTAAAGAAAAACATGTTTAGACATGGTGGAGAGTGGTGTTAACACATAAGATTGTATGGGTCACAAAATTCACCTTGGTTTTTTCTTTTAGTCATAAGGTTTATAGGACATAGGTTTTGATTCTTTAGGTTGTAATCATAAAGTTATATTTGGTTTCAAAACGAACAAGGTTATGTCTAACCTTGGTCTAAAGTTTAAGATATGTGATTGTTATTATGACAAGGATCATGTCAAGGAGGATTTATGGTTTTCAGAACATACAATTTAACCATTTCTCCAGGGATTGTGTCATACCATCAACTAACAGCCTCCTTGAAGTGTGTGAGTTATATTTGACAGGCGATGCGAACTAGTTAAAGAGGAGAGTTGGAGATTTGACTATTTGTAGACACCCTAGAGAAATTTCAAATATACCAGCATTAAAATCAGGACCATGAGGTACTCCATGATGGTTTTCATCCTTTTTGAAGGTCAATAAAGTGGTTTTGGATGGTTTTTCCTTTTGGCACTACCAACTGGCAGACAGGGGTGCTACGAACTCATTTCTTGTAGCAGTTGCTTCTATAGATTTGATCCTAACTCCAAAACGATAATGTGGGTTTTTTATGAAACTTTTTGTGGAGGCTAATGATAATGGCATTGACTTTATGACCAAATTTCAGCGTAACCCAGTTTGACATTAGAGAGACATAATTAAAACACCAGTCTGTTGCAAACTGGCACTGCAAACTCTCTGCTTTGTGTAGTTGTTGGATATTCGCCTTATTTGGAGGTTTCCACCTGTCAAGGAAGGTTTGAATCATATCCTAGGAGTTATTTGGACATGAGGTACATGTGTTCCATCTCCATATCAATCAGGGTGACCTTTTTCAAAAGGCATTTATCATCATAGAAAAAATCCCAAAAAATAGGAATTTGATAGGCTTTTGTTGGAATCTTTTGTAACAAGACTCCTAAATGAAGGAGGATCCTATGTAACTCCTTGGTTTCGACCTCTTTAGGGTATATAGAGATTATTCACTATAAATTAAAGGGTTTTTTATGAGAAAAGGGTTCATTCCATGAACCAAGAGAGGCTAGAGAGAGTTGGATCCATACAGTTTCCCTGTGTGTGCTCATTGTAAGCATGAGGGCTTGTTTTGTAAATATTTTTGTCATTGAAGACTCATGAGATCTGTCATATCAGATTGTTATTTCTTTGTTGTTCATATATATTTTCATATTACTTGAATATGATTATTGTTAATGTAGGTTTGATTGGCAGTATTATGTATGAGATTTCTATGGTAAAGGATTTTTTGTAGAAGTTTATTACATGTTATATTTAAGCATTCACATTTGTTGTTGGAAAGCATTTCCAATCAATGAACATTGAGACCAATGGATTTTATCAGTTGAGCAGGGTGTGAGGCTAATTTGTTCACTTATATGTTGACCCTTCTTTCTTTCTTTCTTTCTTTCATCATCATACAAGTTATTCATCTGATAGGCAGCTTGATTGCCTTCAATCTGCAGAATTTTTATGATCCCATTGCCCAATGGTGTATCCTACTAATATGCATGTTTCTTCCCTCTCCCTTTTTGCTCAGTCTTGTTGATCCACCTACTCAAACCAATTTAATCCATTTATATTATGATGGGTACTGGGCTTGCACTTACAGCAGTCTAAGTGTGACTCTCAGTGCTAACATTTTTGGCGCAATTGTTGGGGACAAAGTTGAAGATTTTCCCTTAGAAGAATGAAAAATCTTAGCTCTGGTATTTGATGGTGAACAGAGGCTGTTGACGTAGTATTGACTGCAATTTTCACCTGGAAACTCCATGAAATAAAAATACAGTGGTGACTCCTCAATTTCATAATGTCAAAGGCATTTGTTGTTGTTTTGGCTTAGAGGTTTGCACCTCTTAACTTTTCTACATTTTATGGTTCCCCACATCCAGTACCTCATATGTTAGAATGGGGAGATTTTCTACCTGTATTCAGAGAAAGGATGGAGGATAATCCTGCACAGCATCTCTGTAAGTTTCATCAATGCATCGATCAACTAGATTTTTATCATGAGGATGTATTGAGGAAAATGTACATGCATTCATTAGATGGTGATGCACGTCAATGGTATTTCTCACTACCTCATTCTAGCATTTCATCATTGAAGGAATTTCACTCAACTTTTAAGGAGCACTATAAACTTAGGTATTTTCTAGCTAAATTTCTATTTGAGAATTGTTGTGAGGAGTTTGAAAAGGATATTCAGCACATAGTAAGTGTTTCCTCATACTATAAGGCTGAAATAGATGTTTATATTGAAGAAATCAAGGAAAAATCATATATTTCCTTTCCTAGTTTTCCATTGTTGAAAGTAGATTTTGTTGATAGCTCTTATGATGAAGAAAATGGCAGCAATGCAGTAGATGCATATGTCCTTGTAACATATGTCTATAAAAATCATTCCTCTGAAGATATTGTTGTCCCAAATGTTGACAAAGATCAACCTATCCTTGATGAATATTTTGATGATGAAGAACATATTTTTACTAAAGCACATACAGAACTTATTAGAAGCCAACCATTATACGGTAATGAAGAAGATAAGGAGGAATTTCATCAACATTTTTCTTTACCACCCATTGATGAGCAGAAATATCCAAGGATCAGTGAGCTCAAACAACATATGAGTAGTTATGGATCATAAGAGGACTACCATTTTGTTGAAAAATCATCCTTCACAGAGGAGCAAGATTGCCTTCTTAAAAAATTTAAAGTGTGCCATGTTCTTCAGGATCCAGTGGCAATATGGATGGATTCCTTGCTTTCACAAGTCCCAATTGTTGTAACTCTAGGTATATCTCTTATTTGCAGTAGTGAGTGTAATATTTTCTTGGAACTTTTGCTGAAAATATTACCTTCTTTCTGTATTTTCTCAAAGAGTTTTCTAC
This sequence comes from Picea mariana, assembly GCA_032191745.1. Taxonomy (NCBI): domain Eukaryota; kingdom Viridiplantae; phylum Streptophyta; class Pinopsida; order Pinales; family Pinaceae; genus Picea; species Picea mariana. The sequence continues at coordinate 635,158 of JASDQU010101667.1, forward strand.
AAAAAATTATTTTCATCAGTTGGATACTTTCATGGTTGTTGTGGGCATTTGCTTACACCTTAGAAAATTCATTAGTTGGTTGGAGTAGGCTTATGTATATAAATAATCTCAAACTATGGGCAGGTGGTTTTCAATTTTTAGTTTGCAGTACATCAACAATAATGACTCCTAGCCCAATGGATAAGGCACTGGAACTGTATGTTCTTGGCAGCTCACAGGGAGCATGCCATCCCCTATGGAGCCATATGTTAACTCATAAGATTGTATGGGTCAAACAATTCAACTTGGTTTTGTTTTTGCGTCATAAGTTTTATAGGACATAGGTTTTGAGTCTTTAGGTTGTAATCATAAAGTTAGATTTGGTTTCAAAACGAATAAGGTTATGTCTAGCCTTGGTCTAAAGTTTGAGTTATGTGATTCTTTTTATGAAAAGGATCATGTCAAGGAGGATTTATGGTTTTCAGAGCCTACAATTTAACCATTTCTTCAGGGATTGCATCATACCATCAACTAACAGCCTCCTCGAAGTATGTGAGCTATCTTTGATAGGCATTGTGAACTGGCGCTGTGAACTAGTTAAAGAGGAGAGTTGGAGGTTCGATTACTTGTAGAAACCCTTGGGAAATTTCAAAGATACTAGCATAAAAATCAAGACCACCAAGTACTCCATGAGGGTTTTCATCCTATTTGAAGGTTGAGAAAGTGGTTTTGGATGTTTTTTCATTTAGGCATTGTGAACTGGCATTGCCAACTTGTAGACAGGGGCATTGCGACCTCATTTCTTTTAGCAACTTCTTCTAAATATTTGATCATAAATCCAAAATGATGATGTGGGTTTTTTTGAAATTTTTTTTCGAGGAGCAGGATAGTGGCATTGACTTGTTGACCAAATTTCAGCCTGACCCAGTTTGGCATTCGAGAGATATAATTAAAACATCAGTGCGTTGCAAACTCTTTATTTTGCATAGTTATTGGATAATCACCTTGTTTGGAGGTTTCCACCTGTCAAGGAAGGTTCGAATGGTCTCCTAGGAGTTATTTGGACATGAGGGACATGTGTTCCATATCTAGATCAATCAAGATGACATGTTTCAAAATACATTTATCATCATAGACAAAATCCCAAAAAATAGGAATTTGTTAGGCCTTGTTGGAATATTTTGTAACAAGACTCCTAAATGGAGGAGGATCCTATGTAACTCCTTGGTTTCGACGTCCCTAGGGTAGAAAGATATTATTCACTATAAATTTAATGTTTTTTATGAGAAAAGGGTTCAGTCCATGACCCAAGAGAGGCTGGAGAGAATTGGAGCCATGCAGTTTCCCTGTGTGTGTTCATTGTAAGACTGAGGGTCTGTTTTGTAAATATTTTTGCCATTGAAGACTCATGAGATCTATCATATCAGATTGTTATTTCTTTGTTGTTCATATATATTTTCATCTTACTTGAATAAGATTATTGTTAATGTAGGTTTGTTTAGCAGTATTATATATGAGATTTCTATGGTAAAGGATTCACTGCAGAAATTTATTACATGTTATTTAAGCCTTCATATTTGTTGTTGGAAAGGATTTCCAATCAGTGAATGTTCAGACTAGTTGATTTTAGAAGTTGAGCAGGGTATGAGGATGATTTGTTCATTTATATGTTGACCCTTCTTTCTGTCTTTCTTTAATTCATCATCATACAAGCTATTTATCTGATAGGTAGCTTGATTGCCTTCAACTTGCAGAATGTTTATGACTCCATTTCCCAATGGTGTAGCCTACTTATCTGCATTTTTCTTCCCTCTCCCTTTTTGCTCAGTCTTGTTGATCCACCTACTCAAACCAATTTAATCCATTTATATTGTGATGGGTATTGGGCTTTCACTTATAGCAGTCTAAGTGTGACTCTCAATGCTAACATTTTTGGAGCCGTTTTCGGGGACGAAGTTGAAGATTTTCCCTGGGAAGAATGACAAATATTAGATCTAGTATTTGATGATGAACAGAGGCTACTGACATAGTATTGACTGCAATTTTCACTTGGCGACTCCATGAAAGAAAAATCAAGTGGTGACTCCACAATTTCATAATGTCAAAGGCATTTGTTGTTGTTTTGGCTCGGAGGTTTGCACCTCTTAACTTTTCTATAGTTTTTGATTTCCCACATCCAGTACCTCATATGTCGGAATGGGGAGATTTTCTACTTGTATTCAGAGAAAGGATGGAGGATAATCTTGCACAACATCTCTTTAAGTTTCATCAATGAATGGATCAACTGGATTTTTATCATGAGGATGTATTGATGAAAATGTTCATGCATTCATTAGATGGTGATTCACGTCAATGGTATTTCTCACTACCTCATTCTAGCATTTCATCATTGAAGGAATTTCACTCAACTTTTAAGGAGCACTATAAAAGCTATTTTTCAGCTGCATTTCTATTTGAGAAATGTTGTGAGGAGTTTGAAAAGGATATTCAACCTACAATAAGTGTTTCCTCATATTATAAAGTTGAAATAGATGTTTCTGTTGAAGAAATCAAGGATAACTCATATCTTTCCTTTCCTAGTTTTCCATTGTTGAAAGTAGATTTTGTTGACTGCTCTTATGATGAAGAAATGGCAGCAATGTAGTAGATGCATATGTCCTTGAAACATATGTCTATAAAAATCATCCCCCTGATGATATTGTTGTCCCAAATATTGACAAAGATCAACCTATCCTTGATGAATATTCTGATAATGAAGAACATATTTTTACTAAAGCACATACAAAACTTATTAGCACCCAGCCAATATATGGTAATGAAGAAGATAAGGAGGAATTTCATCAACATTTTTCTTTGCCACCCATTGATGAGCAGAAATATCCAAGGATCAGTGAGCTCAAACAACATATGAGCAGTTATGGATCATATGAGGACTACCATTTTGTTGAAAAATCAGCCTTCACAGAGGAGAAAGATTGTTTTCTTAACCAAATGAAAGGGTTCCATGTTCTTCGGGATCCAATGGCAATATGGATGGATTCCTTGCTCGCACAAGTCCATATTGTTGTAACTCTGGGTATATCTCTTATTTGAAGCAGTGAGTGTAATATTTTCTTGGAACTTTTGCTGAAAATATTGCCTTCTTTATGTATTTTCTCAAAGAGTTTCCTGCAAAAAGTTATTTTCATCAGTTAGCTACTTTCATGGTTGTTGTGTAAGTTTTCTTACACCTAAACAAATTCGTTAGTTGGTTAGAGTATGATTATTTATATAAATAATCTCAAACTATGGGCAGGTGGTTTTTAGTTTTTAGTTTGCAGTAGATCAACAATAAGAACTCCTAGCCTAATGGATAAAGCACTGGAACTGCATGTTCTTGGCAGCTCACAGGGAGCATGCCATCCCCTATGGAGCCATATGTTAACACATAAGATTGTATGGGTTAAAATGTTTAGCTTGGTTTTTTTTTTGAGTCATAAGGTTTATAGGACATAGGTTTTGAGTCTTTAGGTTGTGATCATGAAGTTAGATTTGGTTTCAAAATGAAAAAGGTTATGTCTAACCTTGGTCTAAATTTTGAGCTATGTGATTTTTTTTATGAAAAGAATAATGTCAAGCATGATTTATGGTTTTTAGAGCCTACAATTTAACCATTTATCCAAGGATTGCATCATACCATCAACTAACAGCCTCCTCGAAGTGTGCAAGCTATGTTTGACAGGCACTGCGAACTGGCGTTGTGAACTGGTTAAAGAGGAGAGTTGGAGGTTCGATTACTTGTAGACACCATCGGAAAATTTCAAAGATGCCAACATCAAACTCAGGACCACCAGGTACTCCATGAGGGTTTTCATCCTTTTTTAGGGTTAAGAAAGTGGTTTTGAATGTTTTTTCCTTTTGGTGTTGCTAAATAGTAGATAGGGGCGTTGCGAACTCATTTCATGTAGCAGTTGCTTCTAAATATTTGATCATAACTCCAAAATAGTGATGTGGGTTTTATGAAATTTTTTGTGGAAGAGAAATATAGTGGAATTGACTTGCTAACCAAATTTCAGCCTGACCTAGTTTGTCATTCAAGAGATATAATTAAAACACCAGTGTGTTGCAAACTGCAACTGCAAACTCTCTGTTTTGTATAGTTATTGGATATTCACCTTGTTTGGAGGTTTCCACCTGTCAAGGAAGTTTCGAATGGTATCCTAGGAGTTAGTTGGACATGAGGGACATGTGTTCCATCTCCATATCAATCAGGATGACCTGTTTCAAAAGGAATTTATCATCATAGACAAAACCCCAAAAAAATAGGAATTTGTTAGGATTTTGTTGGAATCTTTTGTAACAAGACTTCTAAATGGAAGGGGATCTTATGTAACTCCTTGGTTTCGACCTCCTTAGGGTATATAGAGATTATTCAGTATAAATTAAAGAGGTTTTGATGAGAAAAGGGTTCAGTTCATGACCCAAGAGAGGCTGGAGAGAGTTGGAGCCATGCAGTTCCCCTATGTGTGCTCATTGTAAGCCTGAGGGCTTGTTTTGTAAATATTTTTGCCATTGAAGACTCATGAGATCTGTCATATCAGATTTTTATTTCTTTGTTGTTCATATATATTTTCATCTTACTTGAATATGATTATTGTTAATGTAGTTTTGATTAGCAGTATTGTGTATGAGATTTCTATGGTAAAGGATTTTCTACAGAAGTTTATTACATGCTATATTTAAGCATTCACATTCGTTGTTGGAAAGGATTTCCAATCAGTGAATGTTCAGACTAGTGGATTTTATCAGTTGAGCAGGGTGTCAGGCTGATTTGTTCACACATATGTTGACCCTTTTTCTTTTTTTCTTTCATTCATCATCATACAAGTTATTTATCTGATAGGCAGCTTGATTGCTCTCAATCTGCATAATGTTTATGACTCCATTTCCCAATGGTGTAGCCTACTGATCTGTATTTTTATTCCCTCTCCCTTTTTTCTCATTCTTGTTGATCCACCTACTCAAACCAATTTAATCCATTTATATTTTGATGGATACTGGGCTTCCACTTACAGCAGTCTAAGTGTGACTCTCAGTGCTAACAAGTGGCACAAGTGTAATTGAATCCAGAGCTAATCAATTGGAAAGTGAAGGTAGTTCAGGAGCCTTCCATAGCCAGAAATACTATTTTTCTTAGGCCTCAGAGGAAGCCTACTAGTCAAAGGAATATTTATTTAAATGGTATGCAGAAAAAAGAAAGGAATCATTGTTATAACCCTAATTTTCACCATACATGCTTACCTGGCAGCAGGCATCTTAGATCCCTTCTTTGCCAAAGCACTGTTGAACAACTCTTTAAAAAACCTCTTTTATAAAGGTCCACATGCCCTACTCCATTAATGCACATGTGTACACACTAGCTGACCTAAAACAGCCCACGTGGACCGACAAAAGCATGAAAAAAGGAAAGTTGTTGACGGAACACACAGCTTTGGGTGAGTTAATTGAAACTCCTAGCCATGCATGGCTGATGGTTTGTCCAAATACCTAGCTTCTTCTAGTCTATAAAAGAAGGGTTAGGGGTCCCATTTGGAGGAAGGAGAAAGAGAGTAAAGAAACTTTGCCCAATTGCATATTCCCATTGTCCCAACCCTTTAGCCATCCTTGTGCAAGAAGAGATACAAAGTAAAGAAGTTGGAGGACATTTGAAGAAGAGCCCAGGATCAGGATTCGTAGAGCAATGGTTGGTCTCGACATTGTAAGTTGATTCATTAAAGTTAATAATAAAGAAATGTTTTTCCTATCCCACTATATGAGTTCTTCATAGTTTAGTAAATATATGTTTGAATCTCTAACCCATTAGTCTATAGGTAAAATGCATGTGTAGTTTGTTGCTTGTTTTGTACGCAGGTCAATCTTGAGAGGATAGCTACCAACAAGTGATCAAGCATGAAAAAGGATCAACATCGAACATTCGAAACAAGGTATGCTAGTATAAACCATGTATTTGTTGAAAAGGAATGGGGTTTAAGTCTTGGGAGCAAGGTAGAAAGTAGATTTCTTTTGGTCATATATGCATGCATAAGATAACCCTATTTGCTAGTCCGTAAGGGGATTTTCATCACAATAGAATTGGTGACCATACTGGGGATGTCTCTAGGGTTCCTGGAATTTTATTTTTTGGGTAGTTTTAAAAGACTGATTTTCTTGCCTGTTTTTTTTTTAGTTTCTGTAAAGTCTGAGCTAGTAGTGAGTCTGGTTTTCTTACCTGTTTTTTTTTAGTTTCTGTAAAGTCTGAGCTAGCAGAGAGTCTGGTTTTCCATACCAGTTGTCTCTGTTATTTGCTTGACTATGTTTTTTTGAGACCCACATAGGTACATGCGGCCTGCATAAGTTCGGCATGCGTGTACCCGCACCCTACTCTCTTACAACCTGTGTGTGAACGCTAGCTGAAGAAGTAGTAGTAGCGTGTAGATTCCAGAAAATTTTTGAGGCAGTCATCCTCTTCCCTGTTATAATCAGTCAATTTTAGGGGTTTTCTGGAACTCTGTCTAAGTCTTTGTTTCTTTCAGTCTTATCTCAGATTGGTTTGTTTTACGAATTTTTTCCTTTCATTGTTTTCTTTTTTTTGTTAAAAATAGTGTCTAAGCCTTCAAGGGATCCTGGTTCTCAATATCAGTGGTATCTTCTTGGTTTGGACTGTCTTTGTTTATTTTGTTTCAGAGCTTTAGAGATACACGTAGCCTATATAAGTCCAGCACGCATGTACACGCCCTTTGGCTTTACACAGCTCGCGTGCACACGCTTGTTGTTGGATTGTCAGCAGTGTGCTTGTGCAGGATATTTTTTGTTGAGGGTAAGGCAATCATCCTTTACCTTGATGAGAGTTATACCTCTCAGGTTTTTGAATCTCTGTCTTAGCAATTAGTAGCTTAGGATTAATCTTAGCATTAGCTTGCTTTTTCTCATTTAAAAGTTGTCATAAAAAAATAAAAATAAAAAATTATGGTTTTTAGACAAGTGTGAGAGTCAATTTTTAAGTTGCTAGTGTGTGATTTCTTGAAGTGATTCTTTGCGATCTGTGATTAGACCAAAATTGTTTTTCTTGGTTTTTTACTTGTTGGTATTTTTCCTTTTTGCTTTATCAACATTTAAATAAAATAAAAAATCTCTTTCATTTTCTTGTTTGGCTGAAAAGTGTGACTTTGCATTAATAACCAGGGAAAATTCTTTTATTTCATAAGTTCTTTGCAGTTTACTTAGATCATAAGTAGCTCATAGTCGAGTGAAATTCTTTTTGAGTTTGCTGTCCAAAAATCTTAGAAAATTAAAAAAAAAAAAAAATTGAAAAGTTGTTGAAATTTTGCATTAAGTGAAAGTTTTTGTTTCCAGCTTTTTAGTCATTTTTACTTTCGTCTTTTACACATCATCAGTTTCACTTTCATATCCCTTGACATAAGACAAGCCATAAAATTAATGCTAAATCTAAAATTTATTAGACTTTTATGTTTGTAGGGTTAACCAACTAGTTTAGGATTAGGGCCTTAGATTAGGTTGGAGAGGAAACTCTTCAAGGCCATTAAAATCAAACATTGGAGTCTGAGTTAGGGAGTGTCCAAGTCCAGTATCGTGAAATTTATCCGGGACCCCCCTCTAACACAGGGATAAACACGAGGTCGCGTGCGGAAAGGTAGTGGAGATAACCCCTCCAAAGTTGGACCAATCGTAGTGGAGAACACATATAGAGGGCTTGTCTTGGGATTCTGTTGATTGCATTTTCCACGGGGCTTCTTGGGTCTTGAATCCATTCGAGGTCCTCAGTTTTCTTTCAGACCACTTGCTTTCGATACCCTTGATAGGTTTTGGGCTCAATACCCTGCTCATTGTGGTCTACCCAACTTTCGATTGTACCCACCTGGTGACTGTTCACGCGCTGGCAACCTAGTTACCTATCTATTTTAGGGACATACACAGGTGACTGTGGGGGTATACCACGGTACCTAGGATAGACATTGGGCCATGCTTTGCAGAGTATACCCAGAGGGTGCTTCCGTTTTCAAGTTTCACTTGCACCGGTAAGTTTCTTTAGTGTTGGTTGTTGTAACTATTCTTCCAATTAATTTAGTGTTTGCCTATCTTATCTTATAGGGACTTTTTTAGTGTGTGTTACTTTTGAACGTTTAGACTACCCTAGAGTGTATTTGATATTCTCACACAGTGGATGATCACGAGCTCCTATGTTCACAAAGGATTCTTAGCCTGCCGCCGGTTACACTGGAGCCACCCCCGCCACCACTAAGGCAAAAGCTAGACCAACAAGGGTCTTTTGAAGCGAATGAGTCACAAGAAATTGTGCCCGACCAACATCCAGAGGAATAAACCATCTTACAACTTGGAGCGCAAGATTTTGGTTTGGTTGAAACTTCTACCACTGATCTTTCAGCACCCACCATCGTACCAATTTATCCTTACGAGTGCCAGACGGTCTTGCACGTAGCAATGGAAACAAATGTTGTTACTCCTTCTGGGAATTCTTCAATTCCCACTATGATTGTCACCACATGAGAGTTTTCACCTCCTAACCCATCGTCACCAGTCCGAGCCACCATGGTCTCAACCGCCTCTACATCGCACAGTGGTCCGATCCCATCTTTGGCAGCGGCCACAACCCCTTTCACACCAAGTGCGACAAGCCCTCCGTTCTCATACAGGATGCCTAGTTTGGGTACAAGTCCTGTACTTTCCTACTCCACTTTACAGACTTCAGGTCTGGGGGTAGGGAGCTCTAGCACTCCTCTGCAAGGTCACATGGGGGGCACTCCTACTCCTTTTAACTCTTTCCCTTATGGAGGAGATCATATACCTCCTTCATCCCCTTCACTCGGTCGCTCGCATCAGTAATCCACTGGGCAACTACACACCATAGTTTATTTGGAGCAGGGAGTCAAGGACCACCTTCGCATAATATGCTGGTAGGTTTGACACCATTTTCTTTGATTAGAATGTTTGGTAACAACGCCTTCTCGTCAGTCACCTTCCCGACTAGGGGCGATCCTAGTTTTGGACAACCTATTTCTATGCAGGGTACTATTCTTGCACAGGGGGAAAACCTAGGAACTTCTTCCACATCAAGGCCTTGTAATTCTTGGCAGGGATCCATTCCCTCGTCCGGAATGTCGATCTGGGGTAATTCTTTCCATAATCAATGGAACCCCGGACAAACTACTATGCCTATCCCCATGGGACCGACATGGGGCAACCCTTCCCAAATTCCTTCGAATGTAATGCATGCCCAACCATCTATGTCCTATTTTGGAAATCAGTCGATGATGTCTCCACATACACAAAATCCATATGCTGGCCAGGGCCATGGTTTCTACCAAAATCCGAGCTAGCAGTCGAACTTTTCCTGGCAACCTGGTGCCATTCAAACTCCAGGCCCCTTTTTCCCAGGTTATCAGCAACAACCCAAACTACCCTTCCTGGAAACTTTGCACTTGCCAGATTTGACAAGGTTTTTGAATGATCCTATCTGTCATGATCCGCGTTGGCCTCCTATGCTGACGAAGTTGCCTTCGGACATCCCAAAGTTCAAAGCCGAGCCTAACAAAGATCCAGGAGATCATGTGACTACCTTCCATCTTTGGTGCTCATCTAACTTGTTGAAAGATGACTCTGTACAGTTGCAATTGGTCTCATTGGGAGTGTCGTGAAATGGTACATTGAGCTCGAACTCTCAAGATACTCTTCCTTCAGTGAACTGGTGATGGATTTCCTAAACCATTTCTAGCTACCTATGAGATACAACGCTGGCACAGAGCTGCTTGCCAATTTCAAACAGACAACAACGGACCATATCTCTGATCACATCCGAGAATGGAGACGCTGGAAGAGTTTAATTAAGGTGTCAGTCACACCATCATTCTTTCTTGAGTGGTTCCTTAATTCTTTGGTCCCACAGTTATCCAAAGACGTTGCGATGTTGGGAGTATTCTCCGAAGAAGATGCCATCGTGAGAGCTCAATAATTTGAGCTCATCTATTCTCAATCCGGTTTATTATACAATATCTTGCCAGATGCGCCACGCTCAATACTTGATAAAACTAGATAGAGAGCTGGACCACATGTCGATGGTATTGTTGGTTCAACACAAACAAAGCTCGCTGAGCAATTGACGAAGTAGTTACAGCAGTTATCTATACAACACACAGCGGCCAGTGAAACTACTACTTTGGTTGCTCCCCCTACCAAAACGTTGGAGGTACACACAGTGCAATCGACTAACCCAAAGGCCACCCAATAGCCTGAAGGAAAGAAAAAACAACGAAAGAAGGGTAAGGGGGATAAAAAACATACCGATAATGTTGGTCAGGACAACACTGAGAAACGGAAGGCGAGGTATCCATGCAACTTGTGCACGGAAGACCACCTGACCCATCTATGTCCTCGGCTTGCAGAAGCCCAAAAGTTTGTGACACAGCAACAACCTGTTGTGTTGACCAATCCATTTCAACATGGGAAAAATCTAACCCAAGCCTCTACAAGCACGGAAGGGGGCAACCAAGAACCCCCTCCACCAGCAAACAACCCTGCATCTGCGAACATATATCATGAGGGGTGATGCTTTTATATCAACTAGAGCGCATGACTATAGTAAACCAAGCACTTCTGAGAAGGGTAAAGAAATTGAAATCCCATCTCTTCCTCTACAGATTGAGAAGACGTTGGGTGAAACAATGACACGCATTCCCAAAGGCACATTCAAAAAAGCTTCTCATAGCCCAAAATCAAGGGCCACCCAGAACTACTCTATGGTAGAAGATTTATCACAAACCCCTTGTGCGATGTCCACTTTGGAGGTCCTCCAAAGCTACCCTTCCCAAAGGAAAGTCTTGTTAACCGCTTTAGGATCTACCGAGACTTATAATCTGAGTACAATCATGATGGATACAACCGACTTAAAACCTCGTCTACCTTACCACATAGTGTTTTAGATAGTAGTGGCTTATCCCATGAAAACTTTTACTCGAAATATCTTCCACACAGTGGTTGATGAGGGCGCCTCGACATGCATTATGTTGTTGACATGTTGGAAGGTCGTTGGCCAGCCCATTTTGTCTCTGTCACCTGCTCTCCTCACCACTTTCGACGGTCATTCGTTCTGACCACATGGTATCATTCCTTCTTTCCCTGTGCAATTAGGAGGGAAGATCATGTGTGTCGACGTAGAGGTAGTTGATGCTCCCCTTGACTATAACCTCTTGTTAGGAAGGAGTTGGACTTATGCCATGCAAGTTGTGGTTGCTACAGTTTTCCGGGTCTTGTTGTTTCCACATGAGGGCCAGATAGTGACCATCAATCAATTGTCTTTCTCCAGACCTGACCCTGCATTGGGGGCATCCACTGTCCCGATGATTGATAATCTTCAACCAGGTGTCGTCGATGTAGGGTTTGGTTTGTGCCCATCTTTGATGGGTACCTTCGATTACCCACCCCCTCAAGGTGATATCAAGTTTATATCCAATCACCATAAGGTTGAGATTTTTCAAGTTTCATCGTTCCGCATGACTTACTTCGATGATCCGTGGATACTTCCTTCCCCATCAGCCACAATGGATGGGACAGGGCACCCGGGCATGTCCATGCCCTTGTCCGCAGCTGAAGTAGCATACTCTTTAGTCCAACAAACTTCAGCCCACACTGATCCAACTCCTGCACAAGAGTTCGATCTACTTCTAGAGCCTATTTGGGCTTAGGGTTTTCTCGCTCACACTGATTCATTAGAATTAGTCTTTCCCTCTGATGAAGTAATAATTGAAGCAATGACTAGTCCAGATAAACCCTGGGAAGATCTTCATCACATATCATACTTCCTCCCAGAGTTAAGCCGAATTGAAGCAGTATAATTCATAGTGACTATGACAGGAGATTGGTCTTGTCCTATTAATCCCTTAGCCACACATGAGGTTTATGTTGAGGGTAATATGGAAACTATCGTTGAAACCTTATCGATCAATATCTCCCAAAACACTGGCATTGTGGAGAATGTCTTCGTCAGAGCTGACTACTCCCTCGAAGAGATTCAAATCTACACAAATCTTTTTAAATAATTTCGCGATGTTTTTTCCTGGTCTTACGAGGAAATGCCAGGCATCGATCCAAAAATAGTTGAACATGAAATCACAATGTATCCAGATGCCAAGCCTGTTCGGCAGAAACTTCATCCAGTTAACCCCAAGAAAGCAGAAGTCATTAAGGTTGAGGTTGAGAAATTGCTAAAAGTCGGTTTTATCTATACTATCCATTTGACCCAATGGGTGTCAAACCCTGTGCCGATCAATAAAAAACAAGGCACAATTCGTGTATGTACAGACTTCCATGATTTGAACAAGGAATGTCCCAAAGATAATTTTCCCACACCTTTCATTGACCAAATCATTGATGAATGTGCGGGTTGTGAAGCCTTTTCTTTCATGGATGGTTTTTCAGGATATAATCAAATACAAATCAAACCCGAAGACCAACACAAAACGGTATTCATCTGTCCATGGGGTACATTCACGTATCGTAAGATGCCTTTCGGTCTCAAAAATGTTGGAGCCACCTTTCAGCGAGCCATGTCTTTTGCTTTCCATGACCTCAAGCATATAGTCAAGGCCTATTTAGATGATTTAGCATCTCGATCTTGCAAGAGAACAGATCATCCAATACATCTCTGACTTATCTTTGAATGTTGTCGCTACTTTCGGATTCGCTTGAATCCAAACAACTGCAGTTCCTGCGTAACGTCAGGATGATTGTTAGGTTTCATAGTGTCAWCAACAAGGATCATGGTCGATCCTTTCAAGGTTGAGGCAATAATTCAATTGCCCCCCCCACACACAATCCTTCAACTTTAGAGTCTATAGGGAAAGGCAAATTTTCTAAGATACTTTATCGCTAACTATGTCRAGATCACCAAGGGCTTCATGCGCTTACTTAAAAAAGACGTTCATTTTTATTGGGACGATGTCTCTCAACGCTCTTTCGCCGCATTGAAAAATGCACTCACAATGGCCCCTCTGCTCTGGCCACCTAACTATAACAAGGATTTCCTATCATATCTGGTTGCAGCAGAGTCAACCATTGGCATGGTCTTAGTTTAGGAAGATGACTTGTTCTCAGAATATGTCATCTATTACCTGAGCTGAGGCCTCGTAGGACCGGAACTCAATTATTCTCATATCGAAAAACTTGCATTGGCAGCAGTCCATGCTATTCAATGGTTCCGTCATTATGTTTTGTTTCTCAAGACCACCATCATTGCTGTCATGAATCCATTTCAGTACATGTTGACATGATGGGTAATAGGTGGAAAATTCGGTAGATGGATAGTCATCCTCCAGGAGTTTGACTTAGATTTCATTGCAGCGAAGTCCAAAAAGTCACTGGTCTTCGCAGAACTTATTTCGGAACTTTCGGTTGAGTCAGGTGATCTTGTGCCCAAAGAGTTTCCTATTAGAGGAGATATGTTTTTGATCACCTCTTCATATCCTTGGTACGGAGATATACTTATCTATCTCTATACTTTGAAGTTCCCCACTACTTCTTCTCGTGATGAGCATCGATGCATATGCCATCAGGCTAAGAATTATCTCATACTTGATGATACATTGTATCAGAGAGGTGTAGACTGCATCCTACATCGATGTCTCACTCATGAAGAAGAAGTTATCGTGCTTAACGATTTCCATACCAGAGCTTGTGGCGGTCACTTGTCTGGGTTGGAAATAGCCCAAAATATTCTACGCACAGGTTACTTTTGGCCGACACTTATCAAAGATTGTATCGAATTGGTCAAGAAGTGCCACCCATGCCAAATCTTCTCTCAGAAGATGAGGGCACATCCCGCTCCCATGTATCCTGTCATCACAGTTGGTCCCTTCGCTAAGTGGGGGATTGATTACACTACATGCAACCCTCCTTTAGCAAGGGCGCACCACTATATCATCATAGTTGTAGACTACTTTACAAAGTGGGTTGAAGCTATGCCAATGTTTAAAGATGATGGAGAGACTATAGCTCTCTTTTTATTCAACCAGATAATAGCAAGGTTCGGTGTCCCAAGGGAGATTGTCACTGACCATGGCAGTCACTTTCAAAACCAGATGATGATTGAGTTAACTTCAAAGCTTGGGTCACAGTAGGAACATTTGTCACCTTACTACCCCCAAGCAAATGGTCAGGTGGAAGTTGTGAACAAAACTCTTAAAACCATTCTACAATGAATAATCAACTCAGCCAAGTCAAATTGGCATTTGATGTTATACTCGGCATTATGGGATTACTGAACATCTATTAAGACTGCAACCGATTTCTCACCTTTCCAACTCGTTTATGGGTTGGAGGTAATATTGCCTATCGAATGTCAGATCCTGTCTCTAAAGTTGGCAGTACAATTATTGCCAGACACTTCTCCACTTGAAGAACAGTTACTATACCTTGAGCAGCATTGTGATGCGGCTTTGGCCAACGAAGCTCACAAACATAAGGTCAAGTGTCAGTATGATCAGTTCGTTCATCCCTGGATTTTCTCTGAAGGTGACCTTGTCCTGGTCTATGACCAAGATAAGGACCCCCTAGGGGCAGGAAAATTCAAACCCATGTGGTTCAGACCTTTCATCATAAAAGAGGTTTTAAAAAAGGGTGCTTATCATCTGGTTGACTTTGAAGGGAATGCTTTGGCAGAGCCTAGAAATGGGCTCTACCTCAAGAAGTATTACTCATAGGCAGGTCACTGTGGGTAACTTTTTGTAACATATGTATAGTCTTTGTACTATTACTTTTAGTTTCTTTTAGTGTTATGGACGTGTCATTGATGTCATCTTTCGTCATTGTGGTAGATGTAAAGTGATTTTGAGGTGTTCGTTGGGTATGCAGACGGTGCTAGTCGGCACACTCGGAGGCTTGCCTCCGCAGCTTGGGTAATCTTTACACCTCAAGGCTAGTTATTATATTCTGGAGGTTTATGCTTAGATGACACCACAAATAATGTCGCCTAATATAGTGCAGTTATTGAGTTGCTTCGTGTTGCTTTTTCATTGGGTATCTCTCATCTCCGAGTCTATCTCGACATTCAACTGGTTGTGTCTCAGTTAAACAAAGTATACCGGGTTCATGATCCAACTTTACACCAACGATTCCTTAAGGTACGTCTCTTAGAATGAAACTTTGATTATATTACATATTTTCATGTTCCTAGGAGATTAAACCAAGTTACAGATACTCTAGCTAATCAAATTTTAGATTGGCATCTTGCACACATATGAAAGAACATTCACATAAACATGTAAATACATTTTTTTGCACACATGATCCATAAGACACAAAAGACCAAAAAAAAAACCATATATAATATCATAAAGTAACCAGAGTACACTGATGGACACAAGCGCCTCAAAAATAGGACCAATAACGAGTCACAGGGCTTATGCCCTCAAAAAATATATACAAGTAGTGCTCATGGCACGTAAAAATGTCTAGCTAAAGTCAAGGCCTGTGGGCCCTTGTAACACCCTGTTTCCCCCAGTTTGTAAAAATAACTAGACTGGCCAAGAACTGTGGAAAACCCATAAATGTGAATATGTGATGTAAATGGACCTTGTGGAAAAGGTCAATAAATGTGAATAACATTATGAATATATATTGTAGGACTGCTGAGAGGGGATGTGCAGAAAAAGAGACCACAATGGCGGTGGAAGGCACCTGGAAAGGTGGCGTTAACTTCCACCAAGGATTAATACCGTATTTGGACTCCACTAGCCCGGAGAACCAAAAGCGGCTCGCTAGCCCTGAATTAAATGTCTTGCCAGCTGGCAGGTAGATGGATCCTCAGAAATTTATGAGGGATGGGGAGGTGAACTTCCCATCCATAGAGCCGTCAGACCTAACCAGCGCGAGGGAAATTGTTCCACATGCAACCTCGCAAGAGGATAAGGCGTGGGGTAGAAGCGATTGGGGGCAGACACAAGGGGAGTAAGAGAACTCTGGAAACATGCAGAGTGAGTGATAGCAGAGAGGAAGGAGAGTAACCTTCGCTTCTGGTCACTGGCAGATAGAGACGCAGTCTCATAGCATCGTGGTCTCAGCTCGGGGGTGGCTAGTGGTAAATCCGCTGGGAGTCGCTGAGCCTACGGTTGGGTGGAAACGAGCACCCCTCTCAGCAGTTTCTTGACCCTTGATGTTATTTCTGATAAGTGTTTTTCCTCTAGCATCTTGAAATATATTTATATATATATATATATATATGTATGTATGTATGTATGTATGTATGTATGTATGTATGTATGTATGTATGTATGTATGTATTCTGATAATTATGCTCATAAGCTGTGAAACTATGAATGATTTCATTATAAGAATGCCTGTATGGTATTTTGATCAGTACTAGTAGTTGTATATTTGTATAGAAAGACTATGTATGGCTTATGTCCTCATGAATCATTATTTATATGCGTACTGATCTAATTTAGACTTCACGTCTAGTTCTCGGGAGGACGATACCCTTATCTGCCTCAGCTAGTACCCTAGGCGAACCTCCCCATAGAGACACCCTCCTTGAAAATCCCATCAAAAACTGGGAAAGTGAATGTGAAGGCGTAAGGCCTTAGTAACCATGCATGAGGAGAAATGATCCTCTTGAAAACCCGAGATGGAAGCATAAGGATGGAGTATCGAATCGACGGATGAGATTCCATCAGGAGATCTATGGTCACTCACGACCATCAGATTGGAAGAAGAATATGGGGTGTTAAGTGCCTTAATCCTGATAGGCATTAATCGACGGACGAGAATCCATCAGGAAATCTGCGGTCACACACGACAGTTAAATTGGTAGGAGAAAGTCAGGTGCTAAATACCTTACCACTTGGTTTCTCTGTGTCTTTGTGGGTAGTGAAGAGTTTAGGACCATAGATCCCCAAGGTCCATGAGAGTATCCGGACCGTGGATCTTTCCATGTTCAGGAAGTCATGGGAGAGCCCACAAGTTAGGAATCTGTCTGAGCCATCAAATCTCGGTTGAAAAACCCGACAGCCGTTGGATCTTTCAGAAATTACCCGAGGGTTAAGACCCTAAAGTATAGGGGCAAAAACCCTAGAATAGATCTAAGTCGTCTGAATAATGGAGGCCACGTTTCAAGAGATCACCCATTTCAGGAAACCGGGAGTCAGGAATCGGGAGTCCTCTTGACAAGAGATCGGGACTTTCCATTGTGGAAATCCCGGGATGGAACTGAGCCGTCCGATTGACGGACGCCACGTGTCGTAAGATCTCCCCTTTCGAGAAACTGGGAATCGCGGAATTGAGAATCCTGATGACGATAATTTGGGATTTTCCATGGTGAAAACCCTGGGATAGATCTGAGTCGTCCGATTGACAGAGGCCACGTGTCGTAAGATCTCCCCTTTCGGGAAACCAGAAATCGTGGAATCGAGAATCCTGATGACGAGAATTCAGGATTTTCCATGGTGAAAACCCTGGGATAGATCTGAGTTGCCCGATCAACGGAGGCCACGCATCGTGAGATCTCCCATTTCGGGAAATCCGGAATCGCGATATCGGGAGTCCTGGTGACAAGAGATCGGGACTTTCTATGGTGGAAACCCTGGAGCAGTTGTGGACCGTCCAATTTAAGGAGGTGACGTATTGAGAGATTACCCATTTAGGGAAATCAAGGATCGAGGATTCAGGAGTTCCACTAACAAAAAATTGGGCTCTTGCCTTGACAAATCCTGACCCATAATGTCGAGACGATAGCATGTGGCTAAGTCCCGATGAACGGACAAGATTCCTTCAGGAAATCTCAAGGTCTGTAACGACCGTCCGATGTGAGGAAGAGAGGTCGGCTTTAAGATGGGGTGTGAATGCACAATTAGATAAGTAACGAGCAGATATGGATGGCCAAAGTCCACCCGCCCAGATCTATGGTTGAGGTTTCATTTTGGAGCCCCCTTGCTATTATGCCTTTAGCGGTGGGGGGGGGGGATCTGGAATCGAACATGCAACTCTCGAACGGTTGAGATTAATTCACCATGATCAACGGTGCTCAGGTGAATTCTGGACCACCCTTGCCATTCTGCCTTTAATGAGGGGGGGAGGGTCCAGAATAGTGTGGCGTGTGAAATGGGGCCCCCTCCTATCCTGTTGACTACCGTGTCGCATTTCCCCTCTACTACCTGTACTCCACTTAACTGTGCGACGGGGCCTATTCTCATTGGTTGTTCTCTAGCCCTGTTGGGATTTGTTTCTATTGGCCAATTGCTAACCCTGTAGGGATTCGTCCCTATTGGTCGGTCGCTAGCCCTGTTGGGGTTCAACGATTGTAGAATCGAACGATTTGACATCACTGTAGCATTGAGGTGTGAAATACAAAAGACATGGTGTTTATTTGAACTATGGTCATGACCTACGATCACATGGGAACGGAGAGAGAGAAAGAAAAGAAATAGCTTGCGCTAGGCCTCCCTGGGTAATTCAGGGGTTTTGATTAAGCAGAAGACCAGAAAAATTTGATTGAGGTAGTGGGTATGTAACAAAGTGGTATCAGACCATGGTTACAACACTCGGCCTGATTGGGCTCATGCATGAGTTGCGCATAAGCTCCGTTTGAAGCACTCCTACGAGGAGTAACCCCCTAACTTAACTATCTTGTCCAGGATTAAAACTTGGAAATGAGAACCCGACTATGTATGCATGTGAAAGAGTTATAAATTGTGTGCATATTATAAAATGTATTTAACTCTTGACTAATAACTAGCATTTTTCTTTTCACCCAAGCGGACAATCAGCCGTGGGAATTTACAGACGCAGAGAATGGTGACTCACCAAGAGATGGGAGAAGGATCCCACAATAGAGATGAAGAGTCTGATGAAAGAAGAGCAATAGGAACCCCTCCAGATCTAGCCAAGACTGTGAGGAGTCTCATGGTTGAATTGCAAAGCTGCAAGGTTGACAATGAAAGGATGATGAAAGAACAAGAAAAGCAAACCGAAATTAATGCAGTTTTACTGCAGAGCTTATCCGACCTACAGCGACAAATGCAGCTTGAACCTGAGATGTAGAAACATGGTCGTATCAGTGGCCATACTGAGAGGAGCACCTCAAGAAAGGTCCACCCCAGAGGTAAAGGACCAGTGCCAGACGATTCCACAGAGAAGGAAGTTGGCGATTCATAAGGCTCTTCTAGTAGCAGGACCAGTTCCTATTCTTGAAGAAAATAGAAGAAGCAAAATACTTCCAAGGGTCATAAATTTGATGAATTCAGAAAGGCCAAACCTCCCTCCTTCGATGGTGAGATAAAGAAGGGAGAGGAAGCCGAGGCCTGGCTACTTGGACTGAAGAAATATTTCAGAGTCCATGATTTTTCAGAGAATTTGAAGTCCCAAGTGGTCACTGAACGGAAAGGCTTCCATCTGGTGGGAAGACCTTAAGAATATGAAAGGGTTCCGCGAGGAGGACCTGTCTTGGAAACAGTTTGAAAAGTACTTCCGGAAGAAGTATTTGTCGGAAGGATATTTTGACGAGAAGGCTAAACAGTTTTATGAACTCAAACTGGGGCAACTCACTATAGAGGAATATGTCAAAAAATTCCTTGACTTATTGAGATATGTACCCTACATCAAAGTAGAGAAGGCAAAGGAGCAGCACTTCATTAGCGGGCTACCCAAGGAATACTGGAACCGAATCGAATTCGATGAGCCAAAGACCTTAGAAGACACTATTCGAAAAGAAACATATTGTCATGAACAATATGGACATCGGGTAGAGTCTCGTGGAGACTGGAAACAGAAGAGTGGTTCGAGATTTCAGAAAAAGGGGATCAAATCCTTAGGATTTAAAAACTACAAGAAGAACCCCAGAATGAACTTTCCAGCCCAGAGTGTACTCCAGCAGAACTTTCCATCATCAGGCGGAAATAAAACTTTTGGACCTATACCAGTGAAGACTGATAACCCAAAGAGAGAACCTCTGAAATGTTGGGGTTGTGGAGAAGAGCATCTCCTAAGAGACTGTCCACACTGACAACAGAACAGTAGGAAAGTTTATAACATTCAGGAAGCTACCACAATCAATGATGTGGCAAGGAGTGTGCTGCAGATTTATGCAGCCTTGGATAATAACCAAGCTGACCACCAAGCTTCAGTGGTGGAAATAGAAGGTATTACTTTCAACCATCTAGTGTCTGTTTTGATTGACCCTGGTTCCAATTTGAGTTATATAGCCCCTAGATTTGTTGAAAGGTGTAAGTTACAGCCACAAAAACAAACCAAGCCATGGTTGGTACAGTTAGCCACTGGCACCAAAAGAAGGGTAGCAGAGGTCATACCAGCCTGCCAGTTAATTTTGGGTGAATTACCCACCCAAGCAACCCTTAACGTATTACCCCTGGGATCATACGATCTGTTGATTGGTATGGACTGGCTGGCCACCCATAAAGCCAAATTGGACTATTACCATAAAACCTTAGAATGTGTGAGCAAGGAAGGAAAGAGGATAAACCTCCAAGGGATCTGAAAACCGGTCTCGGTGAGGCAAATAGCAGCCCTGCAAATGAGAAAGTATTGCCGAAAGGGATGTCCCCTATATGCAATACAGGTGTTGAAAACAATCGAAGGTGCTAAACCAAGCCTTGATGATCACCCTATCCTGAGAGAATACAGAGATGTGTTTCTGAAAGAGGTACCGGGTCTACTTCCAAGAAGAGACATTGACTTCTCAATAGAGCTCGCACCAGGAGCAGTGCCATTGTCTAGGACACCCTTCCGGATGAGCACACCTGAGTTGGTGGAACTCAAATTACAATTGAGAGAAATGATGGATAAGGGTTATATTCGACCCAGCGTGTCCCCATGGGGAGCACCAGTCATGTTTGTCAAAAAGAAGGATGGCACCCTTAGACTGTGTATAGATTATAGACAACTCAATAAAGTAACCATAAAGAACAAGTACCCCTTGCCCAGGATCGATGATCTATTCGATCAGTTGGGGGGTGCATCTATTTTCTCAAAGATTGACTTGAGGTTGGGATACCATCAAGTCCGAATCAAGGGTGAAGACATCCATAAAACTGCTTTCCGGACATGGTATGGTCACTATGAGTTTGTGGTAGTACCATTTGGGTTAACCAATGCCCTTGCCACTTTCATGTGCTTAATGAACAATGTACTCAGTAAATTTTTAGATAAATTTGTACTAGTTTTCATTGATGACATATTAATCTACTCTAACAATAGAGAAGAACATGAAGAGCATCTTAGACTTGTGCTGCAAGTGCTAAGAGAGCATCAGCTCTATGCTAAATTCAGAAAATGTGACTTCTTTCAAAAGCAAATACATTACTTGGGACACGTTCTATCCGAGGAGGGGGTAGCAGTAGATCCTGACAAGATCAGGTCTATCATGGAATGGCCTACCCCAAAGGATGTCTCAGACATCAGATCCTTTATGGGATTAGCGGGATACTATCGGATATTTATAAAAGGATTCTCCAAGATTAGTTGTCCAATCACTACCCTCCAGAAGAAGGGGACAACATTCCTGTGGACACAGCAATGTGAAGAAAGATTTCAAACCTTGAAACATCTACTAACCCATGCACCCGTGTTGAAAATCACTGACCCAGAAGCCGACTTCCTTGTGTGCACAGATGCCTGTAAGGAAGGGCTCAGAGGAATCCTTATGTAGGAAGGAAGTGTGATCTGCTATGAATCCCAAAAATTGAACGAACATGAAGTCAACTATGTGACTCATGATCTATAACTAGCTGCCATAGTGCATGCCTTGAAAATGTCGAGGCATTACCTCTTGGGAAGAAAATTTGTTCTTATGACAAATCACTATGGATTGCGGTATTTGTTCGACCAACCAAATCTCAATGCTAGACAAGCTAGATGGATGGCCCTCCTTAGCGAATTTGATTTTGAAATCAAACACATCAAAGGGAAGAAAAATAGGGTAGTCGATGCCCTTAGCATAAGCATAAGCGTCGGAAGTCACTCCTGGATTACTTGCAGGAGCAGAGCCCGACACCCATCAGTTTAATGTCACGATTTATTTAGAAAGGGATGTTCAAATGGTGGTGAATACTCGAGGAGACATCACTCTAAATCAGCGACTGGATCTGGTATGTAAAGAACAAAGGAGGTCTTCATCTAAATTCAGCCAGTGAGTTGATTAAAAGATGAGCAGGTGGAAGACTTATTAAGAAGGGTGAACAAATGACTTTGGGCAACAAGCTTTCAGCGGTTTGTAGAAGAAAAACTTTGAATGCAAGATCCTCTTGGTTTAGGGTCTCAATAAACTGAAAAGGGGACTTGACTGGATCCTCCAATTCCAAGTCACTCAACATTGGGATGATGTAGGTTGGATCATTGTAGCAGTTACGTTGTTTCTAATCAGTTCTTGTGATTTTCCCAACGCTGAGTGACTTGGAATTGGAGGATCCAGTCAAGTCCCCTTTTCAGTTTCTTGAGACCTTGAACCAAGAGGATCTTGCATTCAGATTTTTTCTTCTACAAACTGCTAAAAGCCTGTTTCCCAAAGTCGTTTGTTCACCCTTCTTAATAAGTCTTCCACCTGCTCATCTTTTAATCAACTCACTGGCTGAAGTTAGATCAAGACCTCCTTTGTTCTTTACATACCAGATCTAGTCCCTGAGTTAGAGTGATGTCTCCTCGAGTCTTCACCACCATTTGATCATCCCTTTCTAAATAAATCGTGACATAAAATTGATGGGTGTTGGGCTCTTCTCCTGCAAGCAATCCAGGAGTGACTTCCGATGCTAACATTTCTGGCGCTGTTGCCGAGGATGAAGTTGAAAATTTTCCCCGGGATTAAACGACACTGAGCCTCTGATTCTGAAGGTGTATCAGGTATCAGAGCATGTGAAGATTGCTACTGTGCACCTGGCGACTCCATTATGACGACTCCACTGCGGCGAACCTATTGGGTTAGTTGTGGCTTCCAGCGGTAGACACATGCGGTCCCCTCCACAGCTGCCTCTGGCCATGCCTGAAGAAAATCCGGAGGTGATTATCAAAAAAGGGAAGCCCTCTCAAGGAGAAAGCTTCGCCACTGAACCAGGTATTTCCCCGCCTCCTTCCATAAAAAATCCATTTTCTTATTCTCAGCTTCCTAGTCGTCCTTTCCCTGAGGTTTCCCATTTTTTGAATTTCGGGAGTGTTCCTGCTGAGTTTTCTCCTCCTGGTCTAGCATCAAAAAGAGAGATCCTTATCTCTCCCCCCTCTCTGGAAGTTGTGCCTTAGCACAGACCTCGGGCCTTAGAAGGTTTCACCGCCTCTCCTTTTATTACTACTACTGCATAGAGAGAAGCATCTGCACATTCAGGTCCATTACCTCTCTCTCTGTTTTCCCCGTTGTCTCCTTCTCCTTCAGGTAACTCTCTTCCAATATCTCCTATTCGCACTCCTTCTCCTCCAGGCTCTCCTCTACCTAATATTCCTATGGCTAGTGCTAATCCCCCTCTGAATAGAATGGACACCATAGTCGCTGCCAGATATGCCCCCTTAATCCTACCCCATCCCATGAATCCTCTTCCTGCAAGAGACTACTTGAAATACATGCCCAAGTTCACTGGAGAAGGGGACATAACTGCAGAAGAGAACTTGGTTGTTTTCTACAGTTATGCAGACAACCTAAACATTGAAAATGAAGATGTCTAGATGAGAGTCTTTGTCCAGAGCCTAGATGGCGAGGTGAGGAAATGGTTTAGAGGATTGGCCCCCGGATCTATTGCTGGGATTGAAGCTCTGGATAATGTTTTCTTGAGGCAGTGGAGAGATAGGAAAGATTTCATGTATTACATGACAGAGTTTGGGTCTTTGAAGAAAATGGAAGGAGAGTATGTCTCCAACTTCTCCAAAAGATTCAATAAGATGTATAACAAGATTCCTGCAGAGATAAAGCCCTCAGAAGCCTCTGCCCAAATTTCCTATGCTGGTGCATTTGACCCTGATTTCTGCCTTTTATTGAGAGAAAGAAGAGCCACCTCCTTATCTCAAACGCGATATGCGGCCATAGAAGTAGAATCCAACATATTAGCAGCTAATAGACTGAGGAACAAGGCCGATGCAGACAGAAGAAAGGGAAAATCTGAAGCCTCAACTTCTGGCCCATCGGTGCCCCACCCTCAAGTGGATGAATTGACCAAGATGATGAAGTTTCTGTCTGAAGAGATGGAGAGACTGAAGGTGGAAAGTAAGAAAATGTACAAGGGCCCTCAGGGCGCTGAAATCAAGGGGGGTTTCAGGAGGCCAAACAATATTGCTCCCATGACTATGCACAGAGAGAAGGGAAAAGACAGAGAAGACCAGAGAATTCAGACCCCTCTTCAGAACAATTTTGTGGTCGATGAGGAAGAAAGAGAAACATATGATCTTGATCCTAAAATCCACTACTTAGGATACACTCCTTTTCCTCATCTCACTCAAGCAGCTTAAGAGGAGTCTCTCATGGATAGTTAGCTAAATGAATTGAGCAAGGGAGACAAGGTTAGCGGCGGTCGGAGTAGGTATAACCTGAGGTTCGACAAAAAGACAGCAGCACCTGATATTCCCGATCATTCCACTAGAACAGAGAATCCTACTAATGAAGTAGCAGACAGTCACAGAGGTAAGAAGGCTCAACCCCTCTCTCCCATTTTCCACAATCATGTTCCTGAAATAAGAGAAATTCCAAAGCTTACATCTTCTTTTAATTTCGAGCATGAGATTCAAAAGATCAAAATCCCTATGCCCCTCACCGAGCTAATTAAACATGAAGAATTTAAAAAACACTTCTCTGAGCTTTTATAATCTAAAGCCTCATGCCTTCCCACAGACTCCATAAACCTCCAAGATGAAAAGCCTGCAGTTATTCTAGGTCCTATGGTAGAAGACAAAGATGATTCATCCCCTCCTTTCTACACGTCCCTGAACATACATGATAAAGTACTGCACAACTACTTGATGGACTCAGGGGCCTCTCACAACCTCATGCCCAAGACTATCATGGAAGAGTTAGGGCTAGAAGTCACCCGAGCCTATCATGACCTCTATTCTTTTTACTCCAGGAGAGTTCAGTGTCTTGCAGTTATTAAAGACCTGGTTGTGACCTTGTCTCAACTTCCCATGAAAAGTGTGGTCATGGATGTCGTAGTAGCTGATGTCCCCCCTAAGTTCGGTATGCTATTGTCAAGATCTTGGATAAAAAGACTGGGGGGAACCTTGCAGATGGACCTTACATATGCTACTATCCCAGTGTTTGGAGGAGAGCATACAAGACTATACAGGGAAGCCCAACTGGCCTACATAATCAGTGATGAAGCCAACCCTACCAATCATCCCATCTTTGCCTTAGACACTGATTTAGGCTCCAGTTTACTATAGCTCACTCATGCCCCTGAGCCTCCTCTCAAACTCAAAAAGCAGCCCACAATTCCCCCTAAATTTCCTCCCTCCATCACCCCCGTCTGGAAAATGTTCTTTGATGGAGCCTCTTCCCGGGAAGGCGCTGGAGCTGGGGTGGTTTTTGTGTCACCTGCTTAGGAAACCACATCTCTGTCATACAAATTAGAATTCGAAGCTACCAACAATGTGGCAGAGTATGAAGCTCTTATCCTAGGATTAAGAGCCACAAGGGAAATGGGAATTCAGGAAGTAGCAGTGTTTGGAGATGCCGAGCTGGTAGTCCAGTAGATCAGAAGCGCTTATCAGGCCAAGCATCCTCAACTCAGGAGTTACAGAAATGAGGTGTGGGACCTAATTGACAGTTTCTTTTCAGCGTTTAACATTTCTTTCATCCCAAGAGAGGAGAACATAGTGGTAGATTCCTTGGATACATTAGCAAGCAATTTCAAAGTACCCTTGCCGCCCAAATTTAGGTATGATGTAGAAGTAAAATACAGGCCCTCCATACCTGACAACGTCAAACATTGGAAGGTGTTTGAGGATGATCTCGAGATCAAGAAGTTCTTGGAGATTATCGAAGAATTTCCAGAGGTGCATATCGACCAAGATTCCATCTCTGAGGAAGGGTTTGATGGGGGTAAGTTGCTGAGTAAAATAGCAAAGCATGACATTATTCAGCTACCTAGCAATCACATTTCAAGGGGACTAGTCCCATTAGAGAGATTGTTCGATGGGAATGATGTGGCAATAAAGGGCAGGCTTTTAGATGAAGATGTCGACACATCTAAGTGCAACATTGGCACACCGGAGGAGCCTAAGTTTGTCAAGTTGTCAAGAAGTTTGACCAGGGAGCAGAGGGTTGAATATACTGAGTTGCTGAGAGAGTTTTCCGATGTGTTTGCATGGACCTACGAAGACCTCAGGACATATGACACATTAGTCATTGAACATAAGATCCCACTGAAGGAAGAGGCTAAGCCATTTAGGCAGAAGCTAAGACAGATAAATCCCTTGTTGTTGCCTGTCATGGAGAAAGAAGTGAAGAAGCTGTTAGAGGCCCACATCATCATCCCCTTAAGATATTCCGAATGGGTGGCCAATTTGGTCTTGGTAAGAAAGAAAAGTGGAGAAATCAGGCTTTGTGTCAACTTCAAGAACCTGAACATGAGCTCAAAGAAAGATAATTATCCCCTGCCCAACATGGAACACATACTGCAGAAGGTCACTGGTGCGTCTAGAATATCCATGATTGATGGTTTCTCTGGTTACAATCAGATATCAGTCATGCCTGAGGACAGCGAAAAAATGGCCTTCACCACTCCTTGGGGCACATTCATGTATGCCAAAATGCCTTTCAGATTGATGAATGTAGGAGCAACATTTCAGCGAGCCATGGACATAGCATTCATCGGAGAGAAGGACTAGTTTGTGGCAATTTATCTGGATGACATCATGGTCTTCTTTAGGATAGACAAGGAGCACTGCTGCCACTTGAAGAAAGTTTTTCTGAAGTGTCAGAGGTTTGGCCTATATTTAAACCCCAAAAAATCTTTGTTCGCTATGAAGGACGGAAAGCTATTAGGCCATATAGTATCAGCAGAGAGAGTGAGGATTGACCCTAGCAGGGTAGAACCAATTCAGACCCTGTCACTTCCTAGATCCAAGAAGGAGGTTCAGGCCTTTTTGGGGAAGATTAATTTTCTGACAAGATTCGTCTCAAATTTTGTTGAGCTGGTGAGACACATCACATCCATGCTCAGGAAGGGGAATGAAGTAAAATGGACCACTGAACCCAAGGAATATTTTGTCCAAATTAAAAGGGCATTGACTGAGGCACCTGTGCTGATCAGTCCTAATTATTTCAAAGATTTCCTGATTTTTTTCTTTTGCTTCTTGTGATACAGTAGCAGTGGTCTTGTTGCAAAAAAAATGATCAAGGGTGAGAGCAACCTATTGCCTTCTACAGCAAGGCATTGAGAGATGCAGAACTCCGGTACGAGATCATGGAAAAGTAGGCCTATGCCCTGGTGAAAGCCCTCAAAGCCTTCAGAGTCTATGTCTTGCACTCAAGGATCACCACATATGTTCCTTCGGCCTCTGTGAAGGACATTCTTGTACAACCTAACATAGATGGAAGAAGAGGTAAATGGATTGCCAAGATCTTAGAGTTTGATCTGGTGATCAAGCCCACCAAGTTGATAAAGGGGCAGGGTTTAGCCAAGTTGTTGGCTGAATCCAATTGCAAAGCCTTAGGAATTAACTTCATCAATGAGCAAGCTGAGCCATCCAACAAGCATTTCCAGGGTGCCTTATTACTAGCATCATGCGCCTGGTACAAGGACATCTTGTATTTTCTGCAAGAATTAAAGCCTCCTGATGGATTGGGAAAAAGTAAGGCTAGAGATCTAAAGCTCAAAGCGGTCAGATATTGCCTCATTGACCAAGCACTGTACTGGAAAGACCCTCTAGGGGTATTTTTAAGGTGTCTGGACCCGCAAGAAGCCCAGAAGGTTATGTTCAATTTCCATAGCGGTCTTTGCGGAGGTCATCATTTCTGGAAAACCACAGCCCACAAGATCCTCCAGGCTGGGTACTACTGGCCCACTTTATTTCCTGATGTCTGCAAAGAAATCAGAGCTTGCATCAAATGCCAGAAGTTTTTGAGAAAGCAGCAGCTCAACTCCCTGCCATTAAAGCCTATAGTGGTTTCAGCACCCTTTCAGTAGTGGGGATTGGACTTCATTGGAGAAATTCATCCTCTCTCAAGTGGCCAGCACAGATGGATCCTCACTGCAACAGACTATTTCACCAAGTGGATAGAAGCTGTCCCCACCAGGAGCACTTCTCACAAAGTAATTATCAGCTTCCTGGAAGACATCATAGACAGATTTGGTTGCCCTAGCAGAATTATCATTGATAATGCTACCCCCTTCAGGTCTGAGCCTCTGAACAAGTTCTGTGAACAGTTTGAGATTTCACTGATTCACTCTACTCCCTATTATCCTCAAGGAAATGGACTGGCAGAGTCTTCAAATAAAATCATGATCAAGCTCATTAAGAAATTGTTGGAAGACAATAAAAGGGCCTGGGATTCGAAACTCAAATTTTCTCTATGGGCTGATCAGATGACAACATAGAAATCCCTAGGAATTTCACCTTTCCAACTTGTTTATGGGACAGATGTTGTTTTCCCTACTCAACTCGCCTTATCTATGGCGAATTTCCTTCAGGACCTTGAAGGAGAGCCTGACCATATGGTCAGAAGGATTCATCAAATGGTGGAAGTACAGCAAATCAGGGAACAGGTCATGAACAGGGCCTACTATCATCAGCAGAAGATCAAGCAGGCTTTTGACAGGAAGAGAAAAAAGAAAGAATTCGAGATGGGTAATCTGGTACTCAAATGGGATGCACCCAGGTAGGAAAAGGGCAAGCACAGTAAGTTTGATGCCCTATGGTTTGGGCCTTTCAATATCTCTGAAGTATTTTCAAACAACACTTATAGGTTGTAGGATTTGGAAGGCAAAGAAGTTTTTAATGGCCCAGTAAATGGGCATTTCTTGAAAAAATGTTTTTTGTGAGCCACAGTCGGCTCTTTTGTTTTTGTAAATATTGTTTTATTTTCAACTTAATAAATGACTCCATAGCCCAACGGCAAGGCACTGAATCTGCAAAAGAGTCCTTAGAGCATCACAGGGACGACTCTATCCCCCATGGAGCCTAATGTTAGCGAAATTTCTTGTAAAGGGGGGTAAAAAAAGTGAAGGAATGGGTTAAAAACCCACTTGCCCTAAGTGCAGATGCAAAGTGCGCTTGTGATTAAGTGGCAAGCATATTTGGGCGATGGAGATTCGCATGCCCAGATCAACGGTGCACATAGGATTCCATAGCCCCCCCTCCTTTCTACCTTTAAGCGGAGGGGGGGGGGGGGGTCCGAAATCGAGGGTGCACTTCTTCAACGGCTACGATCGAAGCGCTCGGATCAACCGCGCGCAGCGAGATTCTGGAGCCCCCTGCCTTTCTACCTTTAAGCGGAGGGGGGGGGTATGGAATCGAGGATGCATCTCTCCGACGGCTGCAATTAGAGCGCCCAGATCAATGGTGCACAGGCAATTCAGACATCCTCTGTCTTTCTATGTTTAATCAATGTGGGGCCCCCTTCCTTTTCGTGTTGTCTTGCCATCTTTTCTCCACCTGACCGTGCGATGAGGCTCGCTCCCTTTAGCCCCTTCCTCATCCTCCGAAATCTATCCATCTCCCCTCTTCTAGTATGTGTGGTCCCTTTCCCATCTCATCATCCACTCACCACCTGCCATGTGTCCCGCTCCCTTCCACGTCAGTCTCCCACTAAAAATGTGCCCATTATATCTCATCTCCTTCCCCCCTCCGCTTATTTCCTTCCGCCATGTGTCTTCCCCTGTAACCACTCTCACACCTCATAACTTCATATCTCACCCGCATAGTTTTGGAACCACCACTCCCGTTATGCGCCTCATCCTTCGCGCTAACCTCCATGCCTATTCATCAGGTCGTTCAGCTAATCCAGGTGGCAGTGCGAAGGGTCTTCCATGTCCCAAAGGTGTCGAGTTGGTTGGGCCATTCTCAATCCCCATGAAGCATTTATTGAGGTAGTTGGTGGTGGTTAGAAATCGCCTCCGCCATGATGGGAAAGCCCGGCGATGAATTAAAGGCACGTCGATTCGCCCACAGAACTGGCAAGAGTTCGATTGTGTCTGCCATAGGTGCACGATCATCCAGAGACTGCAGCTGCAGATTGTCAGAAGCCATGCAGACGTAATGTGTTTAATGCAGCGTCTCGATTTTGTTGTTGTTGTTGTTTTGAGTATATGTAGGCATTTTTTCCATTTTTGGTATCTATCGATGGTTGAGCAGAGCTCCTGATTGTAAAGCTTTAACGAAGCACTGTTGTTCTGGTTATGCATGGACTTTTGAGACTTCTTGCCTTATGAATGTTAGCTTCTTTCACACCTCTGTTTACACTGTGTTAGAACAGC
Organism: Picea mariana; assembly: GCA_032191745.1. Taxonomy (NCBI): domain Eukaryota; kingdom Viridiplantae; phylum Streptophyta; class Pinopsida; order Pinales; family Pinaceae; genus Picea; species Picea mariana. The sequence goes on from JASDQU010101667.1 coordinate 665,577, forward strand.
TCGGAATTGGAGGATCCAGTCGAGTTGTAGCTATTATAGGATGATGTTGGATAGGATCACTGTAGTAGTTACGTTGTTCTAATCGGTCCTTGTGTTTTTCTCAGCGCTGAGTGACTTGGAATTGGAGGATCCACTCAAGTCCCCTTTTCAGTTTCTTGAGACCCTGAACCAAGAGGATCTTGCATTCATAGTCTTTCTTATACAAACCACTGAAAGCCTGTTACCCAAAGTCGTTTGTTCACCTTTCTTACTAAGTCTTCCACCTATTCACCTCTTAATCAACCCACTGGTTTAAGTTAGATCAAGACCTCCTTTGTTCCTTACATACCAGACCCAGTCCCTAAGTTAGATTGATATCTCCTTGAGTCTCTACCCATCTAATCATACCTTAAAAACTATCGTGACATAAAACTGATGGGTGTCAGGCTCTGCTCCTGCAAGTAATCCAGGAGTGACTTCCGACGCTAACAGCAGCATAAGGATGGAGTATCGAATCGATAGATGAGATTCCATCGGGAGATCTGTGGTCACTCATGACCGTCAGATCAGAAGAAGAATATTGGGTGTTAAGTGCCTTAATCCTGATAGGTATTAATCGACGGACGAGAATCCATCGGGAAATCTGCAATCACACACGATCGTTAGATTGGTAGGAGAAAGTCGGGTGCTAAATACCTTACCACTTGGTTTCTCTATGTCTTCATGGGTAGCGAAGAGTTTAGGACTGTAGATCCCCAAGGTCCATGAGAGTATCTGGACCGTGGATCTTTTCATGTTCAGGAAGTCGTGGGAGAGCCCACAAGTTAGGAATCTGTCTGAGCCATCAGATCTCGACTAAAAAACCCGACAGCCGTTGGATCTGTCAGGAGTTACCCAAGGGTTAAGACCCCAGTGAGTAGGGGTGAAAACCCCAGAATAGATCTAAGCCATCCGAATAATGGAGGCCACGTGTCAAGAGATCACCCATTTTGGGAAACCGGGAGTCAGGAAATCAGGAGACATGTTGACAAGAAATCGAGACTTTCCATTGTGGAAATCCTGGGATGGATCTGAGTCGTCCGATTGACGAAGGCCACGTGTCGTAAGATCTCCCCTTTCAGGAAACCGGGAATTGCGGAATCAGGAATCCTGATGACGAGAATTCGGGATTTTCCATGGTGAAAACCCCAGGATAGATCTGAGTCGTCCGATTGACGAAGGCCACGTGTCGTAAGATCTCCCCTTTCGAGAAACCGGGAATCGCGGAATCGGGAATCCTGATGACGAGAATTCAATATTTTCCATGGTGAAAACCACAGGATAGATCTAAGTCGTCTGATTGACGGAGGCCACGCGTTGTGAGATCTGCCATTTCGGAAAATCCAGAATCATGAGATCGGGAGTCCTGGTGACAAGGGATCAGGACTTTCCATGGTGGAAACCCCGGAGTAGTTATGGACCGTCTGATTTAAGGAGGTGACGTGTTGAGAGATTACCCATTTCGGGAAATCGGGATCGAGGATTCGGGAGTTCCGCTGACAAAAACTCGGGCTCTTGCCTTGACAAATCCTAACCCATAATGTCGAAACGATAGCATGTGGCTAAGTCCCAATGAACGGACAAGATTCCTTCAGGAAATCGTAGGGTCTGTAATGACCGTCCGATGTGAGAAAGAGAGGTCATCTTTAAGCTAGGGTGTGAATGCACAATTAGATAAGTAACCAGCATATCTGGATGGCCAGAGTCCACCCGCCCAGATCTACGGCTAAGGTTTCATTCTAGAGCCCCCTTGTTATTTTTCCTTTAG
>JASDQU010101667.1:667449-681155 GCA_032191745.1 Picea mariana
ATTGGGGGGGGGGGGTCCGAAATAGTGTGGCGTGTGAAATGGGGCCCCTTCTTGTCCTGTTGACTATCATGTCACATTTCCCCTCTGCCACCTGTACTCCACTTAACCGTGTGACGGGGCCTGTTCTCATTGGCTATTCTCTAGCCCTGTTGGGATTTGTTCCTATTGGCCAATTGATAACCCTGTAGGGATTCGTCCCTATTGGTCGGTCGCTAGCCCTGTCGGGGTTCAGCGGTTGCAGAATCGAACGATTCGACATCACTATAGCATAGAGGCATGAAATACAAAATACACGATGTTTATTTGAACTATGATCATGACCTGCGATCACATGGGAACGGAGAGAGAGAGAAAAGAACTAGCTTGCGCTAGGCCTCCCTAGGTAATTCGGGGGTTTTGATTAAGCAAAAGACCATAAAAATTTGATTGAGGTAGTGGGTATGTGACAGCCCTATTATACTGATCCACAGCATTGGATAAACACAAAAACAACTGGACCCACGTCCGTGGTGACCCCACTACATGAGGCTACATAGATGGTGGCAGGTCCTCAATCTCTGCCATCGGGACTATGCGAGTGAGTGCAGTAAATTTCCACTCGAATCGTCTCAATACCCTCTCAGCCTCCTTGGCTGGAAGATCTCCTGCTACTGTTGGTCCCCCTGCGACGGCAAGTGCAGCCCCTAGACAAGGATGATGCATGTTCCTCGCATAGTCAGCGGATCGCACTAGTCCCACATCTGCACACAATGAACACATATCCGTCAAATACTCTGGTATAAAAAAAAATGCTATATATAACAAAACAACATAAAAATTGCATATGTTAAAACACAAAAAAAACTACAAAGGTGGAGACTTACCCATCTCCCCTCGCTCCTCACCAAGAGGTACTGGTATCTCAGGGTCTCTCGAGAAATCAATCCTGGAATAGGGGTAATCCTCTATAACCGAGATCTGTCGTGACAACCACGTGAAGAATTCATCATCGAAGGACTCATTGGTCCTTCTGCCACCCTGTCACGACAGTAATACAGCCCATCTACATATAGTAGGAAGAGAGGCCTGATGTCCTCGTACCACTACTCGAGGACTAAAACTCGGAACTCTCTCAAAAAAGAATGAACACAGAATGGTCTCGAACCCGAAGTTCCTATGTGTCCACAAATGGCAATCTGTCAACTGACTTTTCATACACTCAAGCAATGTGGTACTTCAATCAAAAACTTGTGCATTTAAGCATTGGACTGCACAATTCATCTATGCACAGGATGCCTGATGTAGAGCCGCAAAACTAGTAATTCACCCAATAAGAAATACTATCACCTGTAGCGATAAGTCAGTGATCTTGCTTATGGGCACCTGCGTGCTCGAGCAGTCTGTATCATTTGCACAGTATAGACCTATCAATTCCGCTATGTTATGTGGCCCCGAAGGAAAATTCCAGAAGTTGACTAGTTCCCCTCTCCTGGAGAGGCCAGTCAAAAAATAAATGTCCTCGACTGTGGGCACCAGTGACTACCCCTCTAACATGAATGCCTCTGCATCCGGATGCCAGTAGTCAACCAAGGCATTCAGTAGCCTAGGTTGTGCCCGCATAAAAGGACATAGGAAAAACTTGAGTAACCTACATTGCATCAAAGTAGCCACAGTATTGGGGTCTTCCCCGACCAACTCACTAACCTCTTCATGCTCTCTTTCTCTCCAGTGGACATACATCCTGCAAAACACAAAGGTTTAGGAGGGTTAACCCTTGCTTTTGAATCCTTTTTCATTCAATAAGGGGGCCCACGTGTGTTGTAATGGCGATAGTCGCATGTACACGTGGCATGTCCTGAGATAGCCCACGTGGACCTAGGGCCAACCTTTTAAAGGTCGATGCCCCCCTAAAAAATGAAACCCAATGCAAAAATAAAGACATAAAATGCAAGATAAGAGAGTTTGTACTTACTTGGTCCAGACAGAAGTTTGTTTCGTCCACTGTAGCTCCTAGAATCACCGCTTTTGACAAAGGGGGTCTTTTGGCTCCAGAGTCAATTTCCATATCAGTAATGGTGATAATGAGCTGCCAGCTTATATTTATAGAATTTTTGGCCTATTTTTGTCATTTTTTGGCCTCCCTTATCATTTTATTTATACCAAAAACCATTTAGAGTGATTCAAAAATTGCATAGGAGGGATTTGATCGGGTATTGGGACAGTTTTTTTTGAGTTTTGAGTAATTTTTGACGGTCCGTGCAAAATTTTTCCGACGGTCGACTTGACCATATAGGTTAGGTTTCTACCCTAAATTTTGTATCTCGTTGTCTTTTTCCCTTGCCATAGGATCGATCCCATCAAGTTGTGACATGAAACCATCATAGTTGCTTTAGAAGTGTCGCAACTTGGTGGTAGAGCTTACCAAAACATGGATGCCCTAGGTAGATCCTGGTTGCATTATGGTATCCATGTTGTCTCTAACACACTGTAGGCTCGGGAGTCCTTGTAGTTTTTCCTGAATGTGAGTTTGAGCCTCATTTGCATGATTCTTCTTCACTTTTGACGTCACCCTCATGACTCCCAAAAAATAATGGGTCTTCTTTTAAGCCCTCTTTCAGACCCTCTAAACATGAAAATATTGTCGAGCAATCTTATGGCCTTTCACGCTCGTTAAACTGAAATTTGAATTCACATCTGTCTGGCGGTAGTTTACCCCTTTTTAGGTCCGGACGGTCAACTGTATGAACAAAGGTATACTCTATGGAACTTCAGTTCTATAGAAGAGTACTCTCAGGTATAATTTTATCCCTTTTTCGAGCCTGAGGGACTAAACTTATGAAGAAGGAACCCCCACGGAGTCCATAGTTAAGCTCTTTTCAGACTCCCTAAAATTGAAAAGATCGTCGAGAGACCTTATTCTTTCACACTCGTTAAATTGGTCTAGAAGAACATTCCTGACAGAGTCCATAGTTAAGCTTTTTTCAGACTCCTTAAAAATGAAAAAATGGCTGAGTGATCTTGTCCTTATCACACTCGTTAAAATGGTTTTGAATAGACGTCTTGTCAGTGCTAGTTTACCCCTTTTTTTGAACTGACTAGACTATCTTCAAAAAAGGTACCCCAATGGAGTCTCCTTTTATGTTTTTTCAGACTCTCTAAATATGAAAAACGACCGAGCTTACCTTCTCTGGGCTCGTTAAACTTATATCGAAGAACGTTACCATTGTGTGTTTTGTTAACCTCATTTTCATATCTTATACGCCAGCCTTGTAACAGTTTGCTTCTGCGTTTTAACACCCTTGGCCCCCGGAGGATTTTTCCCGAGTATCATTATTTTGAACATCAGTCTTGTCCTTGTGCCTTGAAATTGTATGTTTGCAACACTCGTCCCTCCATTGTAACATAACATTCCTTTATTCTTTTTGTTACATGTCAAAATTGCTCAGCTGGATAAGTGTCACATGTCCCTCTCGGTCGTCATAAGTGTCGCATCTTCCCTACAACTTTTGCAAGTGTCGCAAGTTGGTCACTAGTGTCGCAAATAATGTTCAGACATGTTGTCATGACGACGACACTAAGGAGGCACTTATAACATCTCACATGACTGATTTGAAGGAGGAGAATTGGTTCACTGGAGTAAAATAACTCTTAACACCTGAAAAGGGCTTTTAATCAAGGGTTTTGAGGGTGAACGCTCCACTGAAACAGCCTTAGGAGCACTGGCGCTCCCCTATAAGGCCTCAGGGAGTGTTATAACGCTGCCTCACCCCTCTGAAGGAGTGATGCCCACTTTTGAAGAGCTGGCGCTCCCCTTAAGCTTCTCTGGGAGCATTCTAGCGCTCTGATGCCCCTTTTTAAGGAGCTCTCCCTAATCTGGGTCAGTTGTTAGCCCAGTGAGGAGAATAAGGAAAAGATCTTTCGAGATTAGGAGGCAGTTGTACTCGAATTCTTAGTTTCATCAAGAGATCCCTGATCTAAGGAGGATGTTCCCAACTTGTTCTAAACATAACTCAAGAGGTTAAGCTCCTCTCAACCTATATAAGCAAGCTCTATAATGGTGGAAAGGGGGAAGAATTGGATACATGAAACTTATGATCTTGGAGGAAACTTACAGCCAGCCAAAGGAGAGTGATCAGTGAAGCTGCTATTATCCAGGTTGTGGAGCTTTCAGGCAAGGGCTAGAGGAAGGGGACTTGACGAAGCTGTCGCACTCGCATCTACGATTGTAAGTACTGCTGTCGTTATTCTCATCAATATGACACNTTTGGCCTGTTTCTTTCTAGTTTGTGTCTAATGTCACATGAACTTATCACTAGTTGATAGATCTATTTTCAAGCTAACATCAATAGAGTAGGAAGCAGTTGTATCTTGTTTTGTCCACAGAACTCAGCGAGGAGCAAAGGATTGGAGCGCAACTCGGAGCGTGCAGGGACAAACGTCGATAAAAAGGTACTTTTGTCATCCTTCCTTCTCATGTGTTAGTTTAGATAGATTTGAAAGGAAGTCAGTGTCCATGATAAGCACTTTTCTATCTAGGGTTAAGGTCAAGATCTAGAGGTGATCTACCTATCCGCAGGAAGATTTTCCTACAACAGAAACTGGCGACTCCGCTGGGGAGATAGCCTCAAATCGAAACCTCTTGTTTGAATTTTTCTCCTCATTGACCTTGTTCTATCCCTTGATTGTTTCAGACCTGGTTCATTTCTCTTTTGATTGGTTTCATGAGCTGATTGGCTCCTTACTTTATCACACTCAACATACTTGTCAAGTTTGAATCCCAATTTTTGGAATTTTTTGACATTTCTGGAGCTTTTAGACCCTGGTGCCCCTGTCCTAGTGTTAACAGAGTGCCAGCGCTCCTCCATACCTCTGCATAGAGCGCTACAATGCTCCTTGCCCTTGGCAACAGAGCACCAGCCTCTTTTTGGCCCAAAAACCCTCCAGAACTGCCTTTTTCAGGGCTTACCTCTGTGTCTCTTTTGTTGAGTGATCTAGTGAGTCAACTTTTCTTCCCTTTCAGCCTTGACATCTGTCTTTTTGAAGAATAAACATCTCATTGATTGGATCTTGTAGCCTTCTTCACCATTTTCATCGAGTTTTTCCCTGTTGAGTGAAATTTTAAATCCATGCATTGTTCTTCTTTCCTCATCAGCTGAGTACAAACCTTGGTGAAGGTCATCAAAGGCCTACAGACCTCCTTGTCTTAATTTCGGTCAAGGTCATTTGTTCTTCAACTTTTTCTTTTGGGTGTGAAGTTTGTTTTTCTCTTTGATTGTTTCTTTTCTTTCGCTTTTCGTTTTGATTGCAACGAAAGGGTGTATTGTTTGTGCGACTTTTGCTTGTGCTAGATTGGTTTTCATTCATACCAAGAAGATAATTAGCAAGACAAGCATTGTTTTGTGTTGATCATCATCCATACGCAAACAATAAAAGAGCATCTGCATGATTGATTGTGCATATCAGAAGGTATCTTAAAAAAAATTTGCATTACATCAGGATTTGATTGAGAAAAGAATCGTTTGAGGGCATTCCTTATTTGTGTTGGATTAGTGAAAGAACTTCCTCTCTCCCTTAGATAGACATTGATCGAAAGAAAATGATTTTTTATCATATTTGATGCATTCTTTGGGTCTAAGTCATAATTCCATTCGTTTCACTTCCGTGCACCCCTTTGCGTAAAGAACAGCCACAAAAATCAACGCTAATTAAAATTTATCTAGAACTTTTTCTTTTCTAGGATCCTCCACCAACAGTAGACTAGGCTTAGTACTTTGGATTAGGGCTGTGAGCATAACTCTCCAAAGTTTCTAAAATAAACAGTAGCATCCTGAGTTAGGGAGAGTCAAATCCAGTTATCGTATAAGTCTGCCTAGGATCCCCCTCTCACACAGGGGTTACGCACGAGGTCGCATTCGGGTAAGATATGGGGACTAACCCTCTGTGGTTTAACTGATTGTGGTGGTCGGATCGTATTATGGGGGTCACTTTGAGGTAAATCCACAATTACTGCGTGGAATCCTTTTAGTTGATTTCAGGCTTGATACCCTGCCCATACATTCGGATCGGACTGTCGACTGTTCCCACCCAGGGGCTGACTGCGAATTGGTAACCTTAGTGTCCATAATATTTAGGGTCTTACACAAGGTGACGTTGACGGGAAGTCTCACTGTACCTGAAGCAGACATTGGTCAAACTCACTCAGGCTCCTTGGAGGGTAAATCCACAATTACTGTGTGGAATCTTGCACCAAGGCGTAAGTATGTTAAGCAGGTCGCCATTGTAACTGTTCCACCCTATCCCCGCCCCTTCTGGACTTGATCACGTGATGTTGGATTTCATCACCAACTAGTATGGTCATCAAAAGAATGTCTTGTTTGCTTGGTTGTGATTCTTAGATTTTTTTAGTGTGTGTTGTTTCTTTTCGTTAGTTGGCCATAGATTTCTTTCGTTGAATCTTCTCCGCCAACATCGACCCTCCACGTCGCTTGTGGAGGCTACAGGGACTTCCTCCAGATAATATGGAAGGAAACACCCCTTTACCCCCTCATTCTACGGAGGAATCTCCTCAACAGAGCGAGGTTCATAATGCTACAACTTCCCAGGAAGAAGTTCCCATCCCCCTGGAGAATTTTCGAATTGTCTCAGAATCTTCGGAAGCTTATCGCATTCTGGAGGGATACGAATGACAAATCCTCCACATGAATTCCACTGGAGAATTGTTGTCGTCAGTCCTTCTGACATTCCGGTCAGGTCTGCTCAGAACCCTCTAGCCATTGACCCTTTTTGGACTGCGGATGTTGTTCGAAGTCCACCACGCTTGGTGCGAGATCTTTATGAAACAGGAGAAGGTGTTGCTGCACCCTTTTCCTACACTGTACCCCCAAATCATTTCACCAGTACTACCACTTTTACAGCCACACCAGCCGTTGGTCTGAACATACCGCCCGTTGGCCCAAGGTCTACTATTCCCCTCTAGACAGCCCATTCGACAATGACCCCGCACATTCTGACTATCCCTACTGGTAATGCGGTAGTTAATCAATCCTCGATTGGCACACCTATAACACCAAGACCTACACTCCCTTTTGGTTTTAGGGCATTGAATTCTTCCGCTACAACCACTTCCCAAACCACTACCCAAACTATACCGGTAAGTTCCATACCTATCCAACAACCCGTAGGGACTGGTCTTGGTGGTCCTAACCCGATCAGTGGCACCGGTCCGTCATTGACATTTGGCTTTCAGATCCCAAGAACTCTACCTCAAACTGGGGGGCATCCTCCCTCCGGAGGACAAATTCCATTCGGAGGGAACCCTAATGTTGGGGGGCATCCTCCTACCGGAGGACAAATTCCATTCGGGGGGCACCCTCATGCTGGGGGGAAACCTCAATCCAGAGTACACCATCAACCACAAGGACAAAATGTGTCTGCCGCACCTAATCCATGGAGCGTCCCTTTTCAAGGAAACCCACATGCCTCCACAGGACAAAATGTGTAGACTCCGCAACAACCCCCTTATGGACAAATGCCAAACCCACCCTATAATCCACAAAACCCATCCGGTTATTCCCTGCTCACAAATACTTCTCAAAACATCTCAAATCCTATGTACCTTGGTCAAAACCAACCTCACATGAGAGGGCCCATGAGTTATAATTATCCACATAACCCAGTATTGGGCCCCACTGGTGTCCCTCTGCCACACCAGCATTACCTACAGGTTAACCGACAACTGCCTTTTCTAGCCACCCTGGACCTTCCAGACTTGTCTCGGTTAACGAATGATCCCATTTATCATTCTCCGGTTTGGCCAGCCATTCTAGCTAAACTTCCTTCTGATATCCAAAAATTTGATGGAAAGCCCGGAGAAGACCCAAATAACCACGTGATGACTTTCCATTTGTGGTGTTCATCCAACTATCTCATGGACGATTCGATTCGTTTGCATCTTTTCCAACGAACACATACGGGTTTCGTAGTGAAATGGTATATTGAATTACCATGCGCATCCTTTCACGACTTCAACTCCCTCGCCATGTCCTTCCTCACACACTTTGAACTGCCCATTCGATACGAGACGGGTACTGAACTATTAACCTCTCTTCGTCAGACAACTTCCATACATATCTCCGACCATATCCATGAATGGAGACGATAGCGAGGGCTAATCAAAGCGGTCATTCCTGACCAATTGTTAGCAGAATGGTTCACGAAATCTCTATTACCCCAAATCACTCATGATGTTGCCATGGGTGGCGTAGTCACTGAGGAAGAAACCATCGCCCGGGCTCAGTACTTGGACTTAGTTTATTCACAATATGGTACTCTATATGAGTTGATACCGAACGCTACATGTGCCACTAACGATCCATCCAAACCATCGACTGCTTCGCATGCGGATGGAGTTATTGGCTCTGTCAAAACTCAATCTACTACCCAGTCTACTGGAACAATCTAGTGGCCCGCTTCCACGGCTGCTCCCAGTTCGACTACACCCTCTTCTACCCCACCTCAAACTCAGGTCTCTGATGTGAATACGGTCCATTCAACCCCTTCACAACAGCTTGGGGGCAAGAAGAAAGCGAGAAACAAACCAAAGAAGAACAACAACAATGAGCAACCCAAGACCCAACCACAAACCCCTCCTGCCGGAAAACAACCACAACGAAAACCAAAATTCCCATGTCTCATTTGTGGTGAAAATCAATACACTCGAGACTGCCCACATCGCGATGAAGTGGCCAAACTTTTCAAGGGAAATTTGCAACCCGCTATGCTCTCTCAGCCTTTTCCGCAGCAACAATCTTTGGTTGCGCAAACCCCCACACCGGGGGGTAGTTCCAACCAACCCCATGATGAGGCCTTGACAAGTGCCCACATTTACATGTTTAACGGAGTTAATCTAACAACTCAATCCGCGACATATGAAATGCCAGTTAAACCTGATAAGCCAAAGATCTCTAACGGTTCTGCGTCAGACCCGTTACCATCCTCTGCCAATCCTCCATCTGTTAGCCCTCCATCCGGGCCACTTCAGATTGAGAAACCGTCTTTTGACTCTATCCTACGCCCTCCTAAGAGCACCATCTAGAAATCTACATTTAATCCTAATTCATGGGCTGTCCAAAACTACAATATCGTAGAAGATATGGCCCAAGCCCTGTGTGCCATGTCCGCCTTGGAAGTTCTACAACACTGTCCCAGCCAACGTAGAACACTCTTAGCCGCTATTGGTGTTTTCGATCCTGAGTCATCGAACTACCTCACATTTAACCTGGACGATCATCAACCGTGACTCTCCCACTTGCTAGCTTTCCAAATCGATGTGGTTGTTCACAATCAACAAATCCACTGGACTATCCTGGATGAGGGAGCCTCCACCCGTGTCATGTCTCTAGCTTGTTGGAAAGGTTTGAAATCACTTTCCCTTAACAAATCCTCTACCATGTTACGTGCCTTTGACGGACGAGGTTTTCATCCTCACGGATTATTACAATCCTTAGCCGTTCAGCTGGGCGGAAAAATTGTTACTGTTGACGTCGAGGTGGTCGATGCCCCCCTCGATTACAGCCTACTACTTGGAAGAAGTTGGTTCTACGCGATGACTGTCATCGCCTCGTCAGTGTTTCGATGTGTACAATTCCCCCATCAAGGCAAAATTGTTACCATCGATCAGCTTGATTTCTGCACACCCGATGCTCGCATCCCTGCTACCAACAATATTCCTTTTCTGGGAGACCATCTGATTATGTATGAAAGCGTTGGTGTTGGCTTATTGAAATATTCTAGCCTCATGGGTACCTTACCTACACCACTTCCACCTACTGCACATCATATTACCGTCGTCAATATGATCTCGACTTTGCCTTATCAATCCTTGGAATCATCTGATCCCTGGATTGTGCCTAGTCCTTTGGAATTCGATGTGCTCAGCGACACAATGCCACTGAGCCCAGCCGAGGCCGCATATGTAGCTATTCAATCTGCCTCTCCCTCATCGAACAATTCACATTCATTGGCACCCGATACTTATTCGGTGCCCTCTTGGTTAGATTCCCTATCATCTGTCGTTGATTACATTTCCCACATTTTTCCTTTGAACGAATCTATCATGGAAATGTTTAGCATCAACGATCTACCTTGGGATGACAACCACCATCGATCCTCTTTTCTCCCACCTTTGGAAGAAATCCAAGACATACGATTTGTCGTCCCCCCCGATGTTACCGAAGCTCCACAATCTCCTATCCTCACAACAGATACTCTCTCTGAGGGGAACATGGGTAACATCTCTACTACCGTCACGATTGACATCTCAATCAAAGAAGGTGTCGTGGAAAACATCAACCTTGGTGCTAATTTCACACCTGACAAAGTGGTCTCTTATACCGCTTTATTCAAGGAATTCTACGATGTCTTCGCATGGAGTTACGAGGAAATGCCAGGGATCGATCCTTTGATCGTCGTACACAAAATCAAAACCTACCCTGATGCGAAACCGGTTTGGCAAAAGCTTCGCCCGGTTCATCCCAAGAAAGTCACAGCTATAAAGGTAGAAGTTGAAAAACTTCTGAAATCTAGCTTTATCTATCCCGTCCCTTTAACCGAATGGGTCTCCAACCTCGTTCCAGTCGCTAAGAAACAAGGGACCATCCGTGTTTGCGTTGAATATAGATATCTCAACAAATATTGTCCTAAGGACAACTACCCTACGCCCTTCATCGACCAAATCATCGATAACTGCGCGGGGAGCGTAATCTTTTCTTTCATGGATGGTTTTTCTGGATATAACCAGATTGAAATCTTGCCTACAAATCAACACAAGACAGCCTTCATCTGCCCTTGGGGAACCTTCACCTACCGAAAGCTACCTTTTGGCCTTAAAAATGCTGGAGCCACTTTCCAGTGAGCCATGTCATATGCTTTTCACGACATCAAACATATCACAGAACCATATCTTGATGATCTACCCACACATTCGTTAAATTGATCTGATCACATTGATCATTTACGCGCGATTTTCCTGCAATGTAGGTTCTACCGTATTCGTCTGAACCCACACAAATGCATTTTTGCTGTCCAATCCGGTCGACTCCTTGGTTTCATTGTCTCAAAAGATGGGATTAGGGTGGACCCCTTAAAGATCAAGGCCATCTTAGCCTTACCTCCGCCCACCAATTTAACACAACTCCAAAGTTTGCAAGGCAAAGCAAACTTTCTTCGCCGTTTCATCTGCAATTATGCCGAGATCACTAAAGGATTTATGCAGTTACTGCAAAAGAATGTCCCTTTCATCTGGGATGATGCAGCTCAACAGTCATTCGACGCTCTCAAGCACGCTTTGACCCATGCACCTTTGTTACATCCACCTGAATATACAAAGAATTATATCCTCTACTTGGTCGCTTCTACTTACACCATTGCAATGGTGTTAGTCCAAGAAGACTCCAATGACGAAGAAAATGTGATTTACTATCTGAGCAAGAGTTTATCTGGACCCGAACTCAGATATTCGCATGTCGAGAAACTGGCTCTGGCAGCTGTCATCGCTGTCCAAAGATTCCGCCACTACATCTTATTACGCACCACCACGGTAATCGCAGACTCCAACCCCATGTACCACGTCCTGACACATCAAGTACTTGGGGGCAAGTATTCGAAATGGATCGTTATTCTTCAAGAATTCGATCTTGAGTTTACGAAGGCGAAAGCCAAAAAATCCCTGGTGTTTGCCGAGCTCATCCGTGCTTTTCCTCGTGCCGATGAAAACATCGAACCTAGAGATTCTCTACTCGATGAATCTCTCTTCCTCATCAGCACCTCTGATCCTTGGTATGGAGACAATCTCCTCTACCTTCAAACACAACGTTTTCAACCCAACATCTCTCGTGAAGAGCGACGACGCATTCATCACCACTCTCGTCGTTATCTCATCCTCGGCGACACTTTATATTGTCGTGGCATCGACACCATCCTTCGGTGATGTTTGACTCACGAGGAGGCTGAACGCGTTTTGAATGATTGTCACCTTGGCGCCTGTGGCGGTCACCTTTCCGGAATGGCCACAGCCCAAAAAATCCTATGTGCCAGCTATTTTTGGCCCTCGATTTTCAAAGATTGTATCGAGGCTGTCAAGAAATTCCCACCCTACCAAATATTTAACAAGAAGGCACACACCCACCCTATGCCGCTGCACCCAATTATCGCCATCGGCCCCTTTGCCAAATGGGGCATTGATTTCATGCAGTGTAAGCCTACCTCAGTCGGGGTCACGGTTACATCATCGTCGCCGTCGATTACTTCACCAAATGGGTTGAGGCTATGCCTACCTTTCTGAATGATGGTCGTACTGCAGCTCTTTTCCTCTTCAACCACATCATAACTCGTTTTGGTGTACCACGTGCCATTGTCACTGACCATAGTGCACACTTCAAAAAACAGATGATGAGCGAGTTACACGTCAAACTGGGTTTTTGCCATGAAAACTCGTCCCCTTACTACCCTCAAGCGAATGGACAAGTTGAAGCTATCAACAAAGTCCTGAAAACCATGATCCAACGCATGGTAGGGGAAAACAAAACATTGTGGCATCTACAATTGTTCTCCTCTCTCTGGGCCTATCGCACCTCTGTGAAAACTTCAACTGGATTCACTCCTTTCCAGTTGGTCTATGGCATTGAAGCCGTCCTACCGATCGAGTGTGAGATTCCATCACTCAAACTGAAAGTAGAACTCCAGCCCCACACTTCCACTGAAGAAGAATGATTTTTGTATCTATCCAAACTGGACGAAACACGTCGTGATGCTACTCTCGCCAATGAGGCACATCAAAAACGAATTAAAAGTCAATATGAAAAATCCGTCCACCCTCGGACTTTCGCGGAAGGAGACTTAGTCCTTACTTACGACCAAGCTCATGATAAATTGGGGAAAGAAAAGTTAGAATCCATGTGGCATGGTCCCTACATCATGAAGCATGTCTTACATAAAGGTGCCTACGAATTAGTTGACCATGACGGAATCTCCCTAGGAGAGCCTCAAAACGGGCTTTACCTTAAGAAGTACTATGCCTAGATCACCTAGCATATTGTACTTTGTACATTATTGTATTTAGTTTTGGTGTGTCTTTTTCTTTCGCGTGCTCGAGTTTTTATTGTTGCCCCTCATGACTGTGCATGTGTTTTCATGCGCATATGATGTCTTCCTTTCCTATCTTTTTTGGGTTCGCGAATGGCACTAGCCAACATACCCGGAACATCACTTCAGCAGCTTGGGTTATTTACCAATATGACCAGGTGGTGAGTTCAGGAGGCATTTGTTTAGGACCAGCAACCAACAATATGGCAGAATATCATGCTGTCATCGGACTACTGACCCAAGCTTCCTCTCTAGGTATTTCTCGCATCATTATTTACTTAGACTCCCAATTGGTGGTTCGTCAACTCAACCGTATCTACGCTATCCGTAGTCCTATCCTGCTATGCCTACACTTGCAAGTTCGTCATCTCGAACGAATGTTCGATTACATCGAATATAGACACATTCCGAGAGAACTTAATAGTGTTTCAGATTCATTAGCTAATTATATTAAAGATCGGTATCTGGCCCACATATAAGATTTAAGGAAAAAGGAAAAATGTACATTGCATGTAAATTAAAACACATCACAGACATCATCATGTACAAATCATTGGCATAATAAAAACTTGAAACTGTATATATAT
>JASDQU010101667.1:681212-698248 GCA_032191745.1 Picea mariana
GTTTGCATTACATCAAAAAGTGTGTAAGAGAGTAAAATATTGGGTCCATTCACCCATACAACATCGCCTGACAAGGCATACAAAAACATGATCACGGGGAGACTCTAATCTCCCCGTGCTGCGCTGTGCTATGAGTAACATACTACTGCACGTACTACCCGCCTCAACAGAGAATTGATATTCTCCGGCACCCCTACAGTGTGCCGCTGCATATTTAAAGGCACATCCCCCCTCCGTAGAGGAGGGATACCCATCGTAAGGCCTTGGAGGTTCCTCTCAACCTCCCGGAGACCCACCACCGGCACTGCTAGGTCCACTGCAACTGGGGCACCTCCACGACGCCCTGGCACTGGTATATCTACTGGGCACACTGCTCCCTTGTCTGCATGTTGAAAACAAAACATCTATTAAAACTCTTTTACATACCCAAAAAAAAAATACATATACATCAAAAAACTTAAAAAACAAAAACTCGACAAGTTATGGCTTAGTCTCTTACCTGACTCATCCCAATCTTCCCCCTCGGGAAAAATCAAGTCCATACTCCCATGGAAGTCTACATCGGCATACGGGAAGTCCTCAATTCAGAGGTACTGCCTCCTTAGCCAGGCAAAGAAATCACCAGTAAAATGGAACTCTGACTCCGAAACTAGCCGCGGAGACAGGCTAGTCCACCTCTCCATCCGAGGCTCATCCATTGGTCGCACTGCTAGCGCTATCTGAGGTTGCACCTGAGGGATGCACTCTAAGAAAAACGAGACTAAAAACAATCCATAGCCGAACTGCTTCTGACCAGTCCTACACCGTGAGATATGTTCCTTCACATTTCGAAGGAACGTTGCACTCCAATTGAATAGTGTTGGATCTAAACACTGAACACCATAGGCTACCTATGATCTCGATGCCAAATGAGCACTAGTGCTACCGCTCACGCTTGTGATAGTGAATAGTATAGATCGGAGAGGCAGATCTCATATATCCTTGATAGGGATCATGCCCCCTACCAACCTTGCTCCCGGAATGCAATGGCGTGCCAGATACACGTCCACCTGCTCAGGTAATGCCCTCTGCCTAGTAAAATATATGGGGACCCCTCTCTTCGAGAGGCCGGTCAAAAAGTACACATCTTCCAAATCGATGGTTAGGATTTGTGTGCCGATACGGAATCCCTGTTCCGCGACATCCCAAAGGCCAATCATGTGCTCAAGTAGTAGAATCTCTCTCTTCATTTTTTTCAATTTGAAAAACTTGAGCAAGCCACAGGCCCACAAAGCGGCCCGCGTACGGGGACTCCGTAGAGCGGCTAAATCATCCATCTCATGTTCCCGCTCTTTCCATTCAATCATGTTTGTCGAAGACACCTACAAAGCAAAAAATCAAGAATTTCATTATTCCTCACGTTTTTGTAATTTCGGCGATTTTCAAAAGCATTTTAAAGCATAAAACAAAGTGCCCATGTCATCTAAAAGCAACCAATCATCCTTTTTAACCACCACGCCCTTTAATATTTGCCAAACAATGATTAAAACATGTTAAAAATGCAAAACGACCTAGGGGGCTGCGTGGGCAATTTTGGGGAATTTTTATGAGTTTCTTTTGCTTAAAATGGTCGGTCTAATTGATTGCAAGGGTGTAGACATCCCAACAACCCTTCTCTAACACATTTTTGTAAAAGAATCCCCCCATTTTATTGATTTTTAAAAGGAGGCCGATTTGGTTCAAAAAAGGGCGACCTAGGGCTTTGTGTTTTAAATAAATAATGGCATGAAAATCAATTTCAAACCATGCAATTGAAAGAGCAAAGGATGAACACCTACCTAGTTCAAATGGTGAGCGAAATGATCGATCGTAGCTCCGGCAACGAGAAAAACAAGATTTGCTTCAAATTGAGATTCTCCAATACTCCAAAAATCCTTGCAAATGAAATGGTAAATAAGTTTTCAAATCAATTGTTATTTATAAAATTTCATTTTTTTATAAGGTATGGTCATTTTGGGTTTCTCTAATGATGTAAATGGCTTCACTAAACTCTGGTTTGTAGTTGCTGACATCGCAGGTTCCTGGCAGTTCTAATGAATCATTCACCTTGTCGCATTTATGAGCATAGTCTTAGTTCGTTCTCGAGCTCGACAATATGAGAACGTAACCGGGTAAACTTTTATCTCTTTTTCGGACCCGTACGGATACGAACACACGAAAAAGGAACCCCCCTGGAGTCTCCTTTACACCCTTTTCAGACTCTCTAAATATGAAAAGATTGTCGAGTGATCTTGCTTTCTTTCACACTCGTTAAAAGGTCAGAAAGAGCGTCTTTCGAGCGATAGTTTAACCCTTTTTCGGTATCGTCGGACTATTGTACGAAAAATGAACTGAGAGAGTTCTCTTTTAAGTGTTTTTCCAAACTCTATAATCTTGAAAAACCTTCGAGTTTTCTGTCTTTAGACTCGTTAAAGCACACATCGACAGACCCATGTGGGACCGAACCCTTACTTCTTCCGGTTCGTTAAACAAAGGAAGAGGAACTTACCGAAGGTGAGTTATATCGAGAACATGTTATCCTCCTCGAGCTCATTAAACCAAAAAGAGGTACTCATCTATCTGGATGGGGGAAAAATTGAAAGGAGCAAGCCAAGCAGTCTCTTGAGAACATCATCCAGCACTTCTTAGAGTCGCCCTTGAACATGGCACTTTATCATTTGCACATATCATAATCCGCTAAACCTCTGCACTGAGCCAATCCTCTGAGTTTCCTTTCACTCCTTTGGGTCACCCGACGCAAGTCATAATACCCACTGCATGGTGTTGGTCCATGTCATGATTTGATGTTGTGCCTCAGTTTTCAAGGGAAGTATCCACCTCGAGAGTCAGCCATCCCAAATATCTTGCCTCAAAACCTGTGTCAGTCCATGTCCATTTGATCTACCAATTACATCTCCATGTCCGTTTCGTGTCGTTGATGGGGGATACATCAAGGCCCTCTTTCGACGAGTCTATTCCTGTTGACTCCAACACATTATCCAGGAATTAGACTTAGAAACCAGTTAGTACTTTGGGACCTGCATGCCTCAATGGTAGGCCTCCTCACATTCGACAGTGGGTTTACATCATTGACCTCTGATCGAATGATTCCACGGATGTTCGACCTCATCTCATCTATTCACATTTGGTGGAATGTACTGGGGCACCTTGGGAATCATTGGCATTAATGGTGATCTCCCTCGCACTTGTTAATGGTTCACACCATTGACCGGTAATCAAGTGGTTTCTTCCATGTTCGACGTCAAGACATCCATTCACATGGTCAGATTCGTACCATATTGGGATTGGTATGAAGACCCTGGGTTGAGCCATCACTTTGATATATGCTTTGCCCAGGTTGCGATGGAGTTTCTTTTGAACAGTGACACATACACTGTTACATAGATCCACTTTGTATTGGTCGTGGCTATGTCTTGTCATCTCGTAGATCCACTGTGTATTCTTCGTGGCTACGATCAACTCATGTCATTAGAGTATAGATCCACATTGTATATTTGGTGTCTATACCTTTCTTATCAATACAATTATGGATCCACAGTGTATTTTATGGCGGCGATATCCTACTAATTCTTAAACACCCGAGCATAGGTATGCCTACCTTGGGTTTTGAAATATGCCATGATATTTGTTGGATGTTTGTGTGCAACTTCCGTCAGGTTCTCTGAGTCTATACCCTTGCTTGAGCATCTACAAAGTATTTCAGTTATCATTTGGCATCTTCTAACTTCATACTTTGGGGGGCATTCTGTTACACATCAAAATTGCTCAGCTGGATAAGTGTCACATGTCCCTCTCGGTCGTCATAAGTGTCGCATCTTCCCTACAACTTTCTCAAGTGTCGCAAGTTGGTCACTAGTGTCGCAAATGATGTTCAGACATGTTTTCATGATGACGACACTAAGGAGGCACTTATAACATATCACATGACTGATTTGAAGGAGGAGAACTGGTTCACTGGAGTAAAATAACTCTTAGCACCTGAAAAGGGCTTTTAATCAAGGGTTTTGAGGGTGAACGCTCCCCTGAAACAGCCTTAGGAGCGTTGGCGCTCTCTATAAGGCCTCAGGGAGCGTTATAACGCTACCTCACCCCTCTGAAGGAGAGCTGCCCACTTTTGAAGCACTAGCGCTCAGCTTAAGCTTCTCTGGGAGCGTTCTAGCCCTCTGATGCCCCTTTTTAAGGAGCACTCCCTAATCTGGGTCAGTTGTTAGCCCGGTGAGGAGAATAAGGAAAATATCTTTCGAGATTAGGAGTAAATTGTACTTGAATTTTTGGTTTCATAAAGATATCCCTGATCTAAGGAGGAGGTTCCCAACTTTTTCTAAACATAACTCAAGAGGTTAAGCTCCTCTCAACCTATATAAGCAAGCTCTATGATGGTGGAAAGGGGGAAGAATTGGATACATGAAACTTATGATCTTGGAGGAAACTTACAGCCAGCCAAAGGAGAGTGATCAGTGAAGTTGATGTTATCTAGGTTGTGGAGCTTTTAGGCAAGGGCTAGAGGAAGGGGACTTGACGAAGTTGTCGCACTCGCATCTGCGATTGTAAGTACTGATGTCGTTATTCTCATCAATATGACACGCTTGGCCTGTTTCTTTCTAGTTTGTGTCTAATGTCACATGAACTTATCACTAGTTGATAGATCTGTTTTCAAGCTAACATCAATAGAGTAGGAAGCGGTTGTATCTTTTTTTGTCCACAGAACTCAGCGAGGAGCAAAGGATTGGAGCACAACTTGGAGTGTGCAGGGACAAACGTCGATAAAAAGGTACTTCTATCATCCTTCCTTCTCATGTGTTAGTTTAGATAGATTTGAAAGGAAGTCAGTGTCCATGATAAGAAATTTTTTGTCTAGGGTTAAGGTCAAGCTCTAAAGGTGATCTACCTGTCCGCAGGAAGATTTTCCTACAACACTTTTTCCCAAAATTATTGAAAAAGACAAAAAAATCAAATATACCCCAAAAAGAGGAAGAGAAAAGTATTTTCTTTATTGGCAGCATAATGAGTCGCCCTTGGATAAAGAACATGTGTCCATTTGTTCATCAAACTATGGGATGTAATACGACCTTAGGAAGTTGTTCTTGCTACATAGAGTTGTGTCCTCCTCTGTTTGGTTATTTTTCCAAACATATGGAGAGTTTATGTTGCCTCTTGCTTCGTAAACTTATGATTAATGCCATGTTGCCTAAGTCTCATCATTTGGCATGTTATTGTCCAAGGGAAGTTTCTACCAAGCATGAGTCGACCCCTCTGTGATTTGTCTCTTTCCCTCATACTCGGCCATCCTGAATGTCCAATCAAGTCCTTGTTCGAAATCAATGAAGCCTTCAGTCTAATCATCAAGATTATATAATCCATGACCAATGAGTTGTCGAAGACCTTTGGGTAATGAAGTAGTACACTCATATTACACTCCTACCTTGAGTTTTGAAGATTTTGAGGTTGTTGCTCAAGCTCTGAAGATCTCATCTCCAGCCATCGGGCTGTATCAGCTTCTAGAAGATGGGTACTCTATATGTATATCTTTTTGATTTTGAGATGTAGCTCTGCTATGTATTGTTCGCAGCTACACTTTATATAGTTATTTGACATGGATCTACAGTGTATTTTATTGGTAGCCATGATTATATTTTATCCCAAGCATGGGTATGCCCACCTCGGTGAGACATTTGTTATTTTGCATACGGCGCCTCTCGGTTCCTGGTTCCTGGGCTCACTTGTTCGGCACATCAGTAAAGATTGGTAATGTATTTCGGCCATCAGATGCTCTTCTAACCTCTCACATTAGGGGGCATTTTTTATAACCCTAATTTGCACCATACATGCTTACCTAACATTAGGCCATCTCAGATCCCTTCTTTTCCAAAGCACTGTTGAACAACTCTTTAAAAAACCTCTTTTATAAAGGCCCACGCGTCCTACTCCATTACTGCATGTGTGTACACGCTAGATGACCTAAAACAGTCTGTGTGGACCAACAAAATCATGAAAAAAGGAAAGTTGTCGATGAAACACACGGCTTTGGGTGAGTTAACTGAAACTCCCAACCATGCATGGCCGAGGGTTCGTCCAAATACCTAGCTTCTTCTAGCCTATAAAAGAAGGGTTAGGGGTCCCATTTGGAGGAAGGAGAAAGAGAGTAAAGAAACTCTGCCCAATTGCATATTCCCATCGTCCCAACCCTTTATCCATCCTTGTGCAAGAAGAGATACAAAGCAAAGAAGTTGGAGGACATTTGAAGAGGGGCTCAGGATCAGGATTCGCGAAGCAGTAGCCGGTCTCGACATTGTAAGTTGATTCATTAAAGTTAATAATAAAGAAATGCTTTTCCCATCCCACTATATGAGTTCTTCATAGTTCAGTAAATATATGTTTGAATCTCTAACCCATTAGTCTATAGGTAAAATGCATGTGTAGTTTGTTGCTTGTTTTGTACGCAGGTCAATCTTGAGAGGATAGCTGCCAATAAGTGATCAAGCATGAAGAAGGATCGACATCGAACATCTGGAACAAGGTATGTCGGTCTAAACCATGTATTTTTTGAAAAGGAATGGGGTTTAAGTCTGGGGACGAAGGTAGAAAGTAGATTTCTTTTGGTCATATTTGCATGCATAAGATAACCCTATTTGCTAGTCCGTAAGGAGATTTCCCTCACAACAATCACTAAGTGAGATCATGAATCTAATGCCTGAGGTTAATAAAGCTTCCCAGCACAAGTCTTCATTATTCATAGTCAGAGTCACAGAAAGGAAAACATTCAACATTATTCATCGTTTCAGATCAAAATAAAGTATGATAATATCAGTTCCTCGGATAAGGTTCAATTCCATAAGCAGACTAGTGACCTACTATATTCAGATTATTTAAATTTAAATTTGAAAAATGCAAAATTAGCATCACTAGATGTCAAGCTTGAAGGTCAGCATAGGCAGGAAAAAGAAGCAAGCAAAGTATGGAAGATTCAAATAAATAAACTTGAACATGATAGCCCCAAAGCAATGAAAGTCTTGTTGGATGAGAAAGACAAAGTGATTCTTAGGCTGAAGAAAAAGTTGAAAATGCCTACTACAAAGCATCCACGGACTGCAGAACTTGTAGCATTGGAACATGAAAAGGAAGATTTCAAGAAGCAATCACTAGATTTTCAGGATAAATTTCTGCAACTGGAAAAGGAAAAATTAGAATGGTCAAAAGAAAAGACAGAAATGGAAACTAGATTCATAGCTTTGTCTTATGTTGTACCCTTTGTTACACCATCTTCTACTAAAAGAAAATCAGGCACTAAAGACATTGTCCAGGCAATGTCTCAGGTTAGCGTAAAGGATGGGGAAATAAAATGATTGAAAGAGAATATCAAGAAAATGGAACAAGAGGCACAAAAAAGGGATGAAAGAGTATCACAACTTAAAAAGGAAAATGTTGTACTTTATGAAAAGGTGAATAAGTTAAAATTTGGGCTTAAAGGAAAAAGTTCGTTACAAGGAGCCAAGCACATCATCTGGGACTCCATATCAGTTGAGGTTACAAAACTCGGGACATGTCTAAATTTTGTTAATGATCAGGACAACATTGAAGTTTGGGTTAAATAGAGATGCAAAGTTATTAATGAAACTTTATCAAAAAGACCAACAGAATAGGCCCAGAATGCTATCAATCTCCTTAATATAGTTCCTTCATTAAGATTGCAAACAATTGGGGTCAAATATAGAACTTCATTGATGATATGGGCTAGAAGAATCATAACCAAGCACAACCTCTCGAATTCATTCCAGAATAAAGCAGCCCAATTGGAAAAGAGTGTTCATGATTTTAAGGATTTGTTTGAATAACTATTTATCAAAGGTCTTCCATCATTCTGGGATGGAAAGGGAAAGTTACACAAACAGGAAGCCTACAATGCACTCTTAACACAAGTGAGGATGGATCACTCTAGGTTTTAAGACTTAATAAAGTTTTAAACGGGGCAACTGTGGTAGATGTTGGTTTTACTTCATATGAAATATGATCGATATTTGAGATATATTATTACAATAATGAGTGTTCCATATATAGGGAACATAAGGTGACCATCCATGAATGGATGCGTCCCTTGAATAATCAATAACTATTTATTATTATCATTTACTTATTATATATGATATTTAATAATCAATAATAATTATATCATTAATTATTATCTTTATAGAATGCCTTCCCGATGTTGTCCAAACATCAACACTCCCTCTCAATGAGGGAGACATTTTGCAACATGCCACTCTTGTCTTTGAAGTATACAAACTTCACCCTAGACTCATGACACTTGTCTGTCAGTCTTGGGAGACATATCTCTCCCACCTAAACCAAGGAGAAACTCCTTCTGTGATTCTCCCTCTGAGCCAATTAACTCTCTCTAAGATTAGGCTCACTTTGGGTCCACATGTAATAGCATATAGCATCTTGAGTCTTTATCATTCCTTGTCAAAACACCATGACTAGGACAAAGACTACACCAGGATCTTTCACCATAGACACACACCTATGAGTGAATGTCAGTTTGATGCTAACTGACACGTGGAAATCACTTCAAGCACCTTGAGTCCATATTATTCCTTGTCATGATCAAGGAAGGACTACATCTGGGCCCATTGATCACAAGTGCACCTTTGTGATAAATGTATCCTATCTCCCTTGGTCTGCAGCCCAATATAGGAGAAGTTATGACTGATGTTGAAAAATTAACACTCCCTCTTAGCTAGGGAGGTATCTTTCCATAGTAGTACACAACTATTTTCCAGAGACACGCAGTCTCCGCCAGTGGTACAAAACCACCATAGTAGTAAAAGATTTGTCACACATGGCACTCCCAGGTGGACTTATAGAGGCTACTCCCTCTAGGAACACTTAGGGTCAACTCCCCATAGTGTGATACATCAAGGGTCAACTCCCTTGACATGTCATCATGTTCTCTGAACATGGGACGATAGGCTATAAGCCCAACCGCAACTATCCCTTCTTGGATAAGTGCCCCACTTATCCCTTCTTGGATAAGTGTCATCACATATCAAATCAACTCAATCACAGAGGAGTACGATCTGGAGAATGTCTCGGGAAGCTTCAAACATCAATACTCCCTCTCAGCAAGGGAGGCATTCTCTACCACGCCAAGTTTGTCACGGAAGTACTTAAACTTCATCCTGGTTTGGTAAGAACATAAGCAACCTAATCATCTATAGGAAGGTACTGCACCAATACTTCCTTCCTCTGCACCATGTCTCGGATGTAATGGTACTTGATCTCAATGTGGTTCATTTTTTTATGAAACACTAGATTATGAGAGATCATCACACAACTTTGGTTACCATAAAAAATAATGGTGGAATCCAGCACATGTTCGAATAAATTGGCACAGAGTTTGTGAAGCCACATTGCTTCACGAACTGTCATAATTAATGCAATGTACTCTGCTTCTGTTGTGCTCAAAGTCACAAAATTTTGTTTCTTGCTACACCAAGAAACCATGGAAAATACCAAAGTGAAGCAACACCTGAAGGTGCTCTTTCTTTCCATTGCGCTCCCTGCCTAATCAGAGTCAATATATTCCTACCATATCATATCAATACTGGAAGTATATCTCAGACCATGTCGAACTGTGCCTCGCAAGTATCTCAACACATGCTTCACAACGATCTAGTGTGTCTATCTCTGCTAACTTATAAACTAGCTAAGTGCACTCACTGCATAGAAATTATTTGGTCTGGTGTTAACTAGATACATCAATTATCCAACCAGTTGTCTATACAGAGTCGGATCATTTTTTTCATAATCGGAAGAAGACACGCTTAGTTTCTTCAGATTCGTCATCATTGGTGTAGCCACAGGCTTCAAGTTCAGTGTCTCAAACTTCTTGAATATCTCAACTGTGTACTTCCCCCGACTCAGGAAGATCTGATCAGTTCTCTACCACACCTTTAGTCCCAAGAAGTAGTGCATCATACCAAGGTCCTTCATCTAGAACTCAGAGGCCAACACATACTTGCATTCAATAATAAGGTTCTATGTACCAGTGAGGAATAAATCATCAACGTAGAGGACCAGAATCAGGGACTCACCATTAACAATATTGTAGTACAGGTTGGGATCGAAAACACTTTGTTGAAGCCCAAAAAATTATCAGGTTGTTGACGGGCGAAATTGACTGTCCGTCAACCGGAAGAGTGGATTTGGTCCAGGGTTGTCTAAATAAACCAATTCGTTTGGGATAACCCACCCTGACGGGTTTAGCGGCTCCGTTGGCCGATCTAAGGTCCTAAGAAAACAAAAGAAAACTACTCTAAATTAACTAATCTAAATGAAAAATAACAATTATAACAAACTAATAAACTAATCTAACTATTATATATACAATCTACTATCTAATACTATAATAACTCTATGAATTTAAACATCTAACTACTAACAGAAATAAATCTTATTCACAAATGTACAATATTTACAAATTACAGATTTAACTGGAAACCTGCAAAACTCATTGGTAATCTATCCTAAGACAGCGAGAATAATTTATTTTATTTTTTTATAATTTTATGAAAAAGAAATAAACTGAAAACTATCTAAACTAAGAAACTAAACTAATTACTCTAACTACAAATCTAAACTAATATATTTATCTAAGCTACTTATATTATACTAACTAATTAACTATTAAATACTAAATAACAAACTGACCTGAAGTAACGCTTCAGGTTTGTCCTGTGTAAGATGGTCGATTCAGCTGTTTGGTGGGAAGAAACCCGCATCAATCCTTTGCGAGCCTCTAGTAAATAGTAAGTAACAATGCTCTTTTGAATATCGATAACAGAACAAACAAGACATAAAAGTTATAGCAATCTTATGATTTACAAATCTTCACAGTTAGATAAATTTGCATGCAAAGATCTATACAAAATGATTCAATTAACAAAGAAGAGAAATATGTCATTCATTAACTGAAACAAAGTAATTGTTTTACTTTAAAAATAGGAGAGATCGGATACAGACAGCATATAAATCGAATCACATCAGCATACAAAGAATTATGATAGCTAAAGTAGTCGATAATTAATTGCCAACTGATATGCAAAAACTTGAAACAAAAGTTTGATATATTGAAAGCGAAAGCTGTTAGAAGACATCAACTTTCGTCTCAGTCTGAATCATAAATCCATAGTCTGGTTCTCCCACAGTGAGGATGATGATGCTTATTACAAAAAATAACAAGTATTTAAAGACCTCCCACAGGGTAAAACATCCCTATGGGAATCATCAAAACAGTTTACAAAAAAATCTGGGATGATATCCCAAGTCTGACTAAACTAACAACCTAAAATAAAAAACTATATCACACAAATATCTCCTAGACTGCCACAGCATGCCCAATTGATTATTGCAATTCGAATGTACCTGAAAGAGGACAAAAATGGACAAGTTAAGACGATATTTTGTTGATAAAATTGATAAAAATCTAATTCTAAAGACTAGCTACAGAATCTTGCGATTCTGTAGCTGGTCTAAATCAAACACAGAATCATATTAAAAATCAATTCGAATCTTAAAAAACATATTCAAACTATAAAAAATATTTGATTTCTAAAAGGATCATTCAAATCGACACTTGTATGCAAATTGAACAAACTAAATCAAATGATAACATAGATGGATGCACTCTGTTTAATTCGTTATCACCAATTCGGGTATACAAAATCGTATTGGATAACCGAACAGTAATGAAATTGTTTTCATAACCAATTGAAATCAACACAAATAGTTGCTTCAGCTATCCACAAGATCACTGTCGTATCCAAACGAATCCAACAGTATCGTTTTCAAATTGATATAACTGTATTAAACATATACAAACGACCCAAGCTATTAGCAAATCAAATCAAAACTGGTATGTAAATTGTCATAGATGAAATCGTAATAGGATATGTGGGATTTGTCAAACGTTCGTTATTGCCAATTGGGGGCAGACAAAATCGATTGACAGTCAATGAAATCATCACTTGAATCAATTTCAAAGTGAACTATTAGCCGATTTTTTTCATATGAATTCAATAGAGATAAAATATGTCGATCTGAACTTAACAAAATCTTTTTTGAAAATCAAAACCAACAGAGCAGCATTAAATCGATTTTTCGATACCAATCTAACTCATACAAACAATAGTGTTAACTCAAAACACGCATCAATCAAATCAAAATGAATTGAAATAGTTTGGGTCAAATACTATCATTACAAATCCACAATTATAGTAAGTAGATCTTTTGCATAGATCAAAGATAATCAAAATCCAAATGAGAATAATGATTCGATGCAGAACAGAGTCGTTTCGAGTTTATTAGGAGAAAACGAAACTAATTAAAATCAAACCAAATCGACTATCAAACATAAATGAATCACAAACAAACCAAACCGAATCAAAACCAATGAATTGCTTATACTAAACTGGGAACGACAAAATCGCATAACCAAATCATATGTTCATTTAATTTTAGCAAAATAAATGTACTGTATAGGATTCATAGCATAACCATTTTTGATAATCAAACTACGAAAGAATCATTTCAAATAATGAACAGAACTAATCGTAACCCAAAAATCAATTCATTATATTAATTCAAGCCACTCTTGAAACGAAATTAAAATTGAAAATCATACCTAGACAATATGAAACGGCTTTGATTATGATAGTTTGGAATTGACGAAGGCTGTAGCCGATTCGACATTCCTAAATACGATCGAACCAGTGGTTTTCTGCTTCTTTTCATTAGCTTGAAGCTTGTCCCTTTCTCTTGTCAACACTGTAACTTGGTTTTCCAATGATTTGATTTTCGACTGTAATAAGGGAACGTCGGTATAGTAGCGCTCTAGCCACACATTACATTGGTTACATGATGTCTGTTCTGGCTTCGAAACGACAGTCGAGGGTTTATTCAGATCACCAAGGGTTTCATTAGGTAGCTTGATCCCTGGGTAGCCAGGATTGTTCTTTAGGCAAGGGGATAAATTAGAAACAAAGTCATATGGTGGCTCAGAGCATAGGCCATGGGAGTAAGGGTACTCTCCAGCCAGGAAGCGTTCGATATCAGAGTCTGAGTCTTCGCTAAGGACTATGGGCTTTTGATCAACACTAGGTTTAGGTTTATTCCAGGCAAGTCTCGATATCAATCGAGCATTCTTTTTACCTTTGTCGTCGACAGTAGGGTTACCCTTGAATTTCTTGCTCACGGGCTTTTTTACAACCTCAACCTTGTCTGCTATGATGTTGGGTAGGTCGATATCAGGGCAGACCGAGAGTTTAGGAGAGGGTAGAAGGGCATGAAAAGGCACAGGTGGCCCGACCTTAGTCTCACTGACCACAGACTTGTCGATTTGGACAGACTCTGAATCAACAAAGCCAAAAAGCTTGCCAATTATTGTCGTGGAGGTTTAAATGATGAATGACAATGAGTCTAATTAAGCCATGGTGGAACAAGCTGCTATCAACCTTCTCGCATTTGAACCTCTTAGCCATTTTGTAAAAACTACGCTGGAAATAGAATGGCATGTTCAATGGATAACCCATGAAATTCATTAACAGTCGAAGGTGATAAAGAAAAACCAATCCATACCGACCCTCAGAAGTCACAAATTGTTTAACCATTATCAAAAGATCATGCCACCTGGGTTTAAGTGTGGAAATAGGCATACCTTTGTCACAGGATGTGACTTTTCGTGATACGAATAGCAAAGGCCATGGCACCTCGTCGACTTTAGAGTTTTTAAACCATCGTTGGCCCGTGGCTGCCAATCTTATGGCAGAGCTTATGAACTCTTCATTCAGCTCAAGCTAAATGTCACCTACTTTATCCCTACACCCACCAAAGGTAAGGGCGAATTGTTGTGCAACAAACAGATTGAAACCCTCGAACCTCTGTACAAATGTGAGCCAACCACTATCCTCTAAATCCTTACGGGCGTTATCAAACAATAGCAGGGCTTGACTACCATTCGTCTCTATTCGCACCACCGGTACCATAGACAGGAGCACACGGTGAGCAATGTGAACGAGCCAGGGTTTGAATCACAGCATACGCAGGGGCAGAATGCTCATAGGCTTACCCGAAACTAGCAGAGGTGAAACAGGGATAGGGGGAAAGACATTAATGACATATCGTGCGAAGGTGGTGGAGCTATTTTGGCCCATGCACAATAGTCATCTCCACAGTACAAATGCCGGCACTTATAACTATTCAAATGACTATGCATATGTGTTAACAATTATGCCATTCAATCAACCAATGAAATCAATGGTAAGTGGATTAATCATTCGCGTGAGCAATAGTTATACCATAGTTTTAAAATCAAACAAATGAATCGAAACCAATACCAAGTGTTGTATGAAACGATTCATACCAAGGGTTTAACCATAACACCAATGTTTTTTTATATAACCAATGTGCCAAGTGAATTGATCAAATAACATGTAAATCCAATCACCAATGCATCACAAACTCAATCACTCATGAAACGAAATTACATAATCAATCAAAGAATGTCAAATGAGTACATATCAAAAGATCTTGCCAACTGTATAATGATAAGTAAAATGTAAACGCAATGGGCATATCGACAAGATAACGACAATTCAGTGACGATTTTAATGCGACTTCGAAAACCAAGTTTTCACGCTTGTAGTCGTGAAAACAAGAATGAAGGTAAGTGTGCAAATAGCACAAAAAATAAAAGTGTCGTTTTATTTGAGAATTGCGACAAAAAATTAAGGTTTGCAAAACACTGGTGTAGGCAGCTTATAAGGATAGTAGAAAAATGTGAATTGGCTACCAACACAGGTGTCCATCAATCCTTGCATACCAAGCTCGAGGTGATTGCTTGATTCCATATAAGGCCATCTTCAACTTGCACACATGAGACTCCTTCTCATGTATCACAAAACCATCTGGTTGCTCGATGTATACTTCTTCCTTAATCTCTCCAATGAGAAAGGTTGTATTTACATCCATCTGATGTACTCTCTAATCCATGGATGTTGCGGGGGAAATAATCATCCAGATAGAAGTGTATCGAGCAACAAGAGAAAATGTCTCCTCATAATCTATTCCCTCCACCTGAGAGAATCCTCTAGCAACAAATCTCATTTTGTGCCTCTCGATGCTCCCATCAACTGTGTGTTTGATCTTATATATATCCACTTGGAATTCACTTCATACTTTTCCTCTAGGACTCTGTAATTTATAAACACTGAGACTAAGAGTAACTTCTCTACTCTGTCAACAAATTCTCTCATTTGGGGATGGTGTCTATAAAAATGACTCCTCCACTCTCTCTCTGCAATTTATTCCTTTGCAGCTGCTCTATATAGAACTAAGAGTGGCTCAATAACTACTCCCTCTATATGTAGTATCACCTCCTTCTCTGGAAGTTCCTCTACATACACTAAAACTTTCTTTGCTATCTGGTATGATCCCATCCTAGAAGTATACTTCTCCTAGAGACTTCCTGTCTCTGAGCATCATGTTTGGAAATGTATTCTCCTTGACATCATGTTGGAAGGTCTTTCCCTCCATATATGCTTCACTGCATGAGCCAAGTATCTCCCTCTTGTTGTTTGCATAATGCTCTTGACTCTAGTCTAGTATGTCCACTAACCAGGTCATCCTTCTGAAGACTGCACCAGAAAGAGAGAAGATCAAGGGGACTGATCTCCTTTTCTCTTTTATTGCTTGCACACCAGAAACATGCATAACATTATTGAGCAGTCGTATCAGGAAAGTGGCTCAAATACTATAAGACATATTCCCTCGCTTTGTATTACATAAGTCAACAAAATATAGGAGGAATTTGATCATACACTTTAGAGCTATATAGACTTGTATACACATATCCTTTGCAGAGACCAACCGTATGTCTGGTTGGTTGTTTAGAGATACAACATAAGAGAGATAGTAGAATAGCTTCCCATGGCTCTCACAAAAAAATGGAAATCTACATTAACTGATCCAGATCTCTTTCCACACTTGCTGGATGATCATTTTCTATCGGTGTCTCCGAATCTACTAAGAAAACGTACTCAAAATAGTACTTGGATCTTCCCCAATGTTCTTTTTTCTTCGTGACCACGCGTAGGGGATTTTCGCGTTAAGGGAAGGATTCGATCTTTGTCACTTTTATGTCTCTCACTACGAATATGGACAGATCCTTGAATAGATCTGTCATTCCCTCTTTTATCGAAAAAGGCCACCGTCATCTTTGACCTAGTTACTATGGAGGAGTTGTTGTTGTCTTGTTTTCCACGGCCTCCACCTACAAGCCAAGAGATGCGAGGCACCACTGGAAATGAGCGAGTGCTTCCAGATGGCTTATCACTCTCTTCAATGTATGCCTCTTCCCTGTCTCCTTCACTTCTAGCAGACAATGATTTATGGGAAATAGTAGCTCACCCACAACGCAGAGGTCGGGATGGTATAGCATCAAATCGTAGTTCCTCTTGATCACTCGATCCAATGAGTTCTCCACAAGTAGGACTTACTGATTGGAATCGTTTGACTCCAACGCTTCGAAGGAATATTCCATTCCCCCTTCACAGAGGATGGCATCACACTTCTGGAAGGATCGAACCACTACCTCTTGGCAATAGGAACCACGCACACCCTGATACGTCACTCTCATCGAAATCCCTTCGAACATTGGCCCTGCCCAAAGGGGTTCCATGGTGAGAAACACATCCCTTCAAACTAGCAAGGCGACAGTGGAGATCCCGATCCACAACAGATCGAACCCCAAATCACTCACAAAATACATCCAACCAAATACACAATTATGCGCAGCTTGATCTTGACTTAATCGACTCACTGAAGGCTGACAAAACCACCAATACAGTGTTGCAACAACATAAACCAGAAATTGGTTGAAACAATCTCCCACAAAATGCAATCTATATCTCTCATTTTGGTGCACATTGGAACAAAAGGTGTTA
>JASDQU010101667.1:716575-756153 GCA_032191745.1 Picea mariana
TTTCAAAAATCAACTTGAGCATATAGGGTAGGATTTCACCCCAACTGTTGCATCTCGTTGCCTTTTGTTCTTACGATATAGGATCGATCCCATCCGGTTGTGACACGGAACTGTCATATCTTCTCTAGAAGTGTCGCAACTTGGTGGTAGAGCTTGCCAAAACATGGATGCCCTAGGTAGTTCCTGGTTGCATTATGGTGTCCATGCCGTTTCTAACAACACTGTAGGCTCGGGAGTCCGTATAGTCTTTCCTGAATATGAGTTTGAGCCTCATTTGCATGGGTATTTTTCACTCTTTGACTTACCCTCCGGACTCCCAAAACATAACGGGTCTCCTTTTAATCCCTTTTCAGACCCTTTAAATATGAAAATATTGTCGAGCGATCTTGTGACCTTTCACGCTCGTTAAACTGAAATTTGAAGTCACGTCTGTCCGGCGGTAGTTTACCCCTTTTTCGGTCTGGACGGTCAACTGTACGAACAAAGGAATACTCTATCGAATGCCAATTCTTTATAAGAGTATCCTCAGGTATAATTTTATTCCTTTTTCGGGCCTGAGGGACTAAATTTACGAAAAAGAAACCCCCCCGGATTCCATAGTTAAGCTCTTTTCAGACTCCCTAAAATTGAAAAGATTGTCGAGTGACCTTATTCTTTCACAGTCGTTAAAACGGTCCAGAAGAACATTCATGACGGAGTCCATAGTTAAGATTTTTTCAGACTCCTTAAAATTGAAAAAATAGCCAAGTGATCTTGTCCTTGTCACACTCGTTAAAATGGTTTTGAATTGACATCTAGTCGGTGCTAGTTTACCCCTTTTTCGAACCAACTAGACTATTGTCGAAAAATGTACCCCAATGGAGTTTCCTTTTATGCTTTTTCAGACTCTCTAAACATGAAAAATCACCGAGATTCCCTTCTCTGGGCTCGTTAAACTTACATCGAAGGACGTTGTTCTATCAACCACGTTTGCATCCTTTACCCATCAGCCTCAGTACAGTTTACGTTTGCGTCTTAACACCTTTGGCTACTGGAGGATTTTTCTCGAGTATCATTTCCCTAAGAACATCAGTCTTGTCCTTATGCCTTGAGCTTGTATGTTTTCTATACTCGTTCCTCCACTGTAATGTAATATTCCTTTATTCTTTTCAAAATAATCAAAAAGAACAAAAAAATCAAATATACCCCAAAAAGAGGATGGGAAAAGTATTTTCTTTGTTGGCAGCATCATGAGTTGCCCTTGGATAAAGCACATCTGTCCGTTTGATTCATCAGACTTTGGGATGTAGGACCTTAGGAAGCTTTTCTCGCTATATTGAGTTGTGTCCTCCACCGTTTGGTTACTCTTCCAAACATATGGAGAGTTTGCGTTGCCTCCTGCTTCGTAGACTTTTGATTAACAGATATGCTGCCTAAGTCTTATCACTTGTCGTGCTATTGTCCAAGGGAATTTTGTCACTAAGCCTGAGTCGGCCCCTCTGCAATACGTCTCTTGTCCGCATACTCGGCCATCCTGAACGTCCAATCAAGTCTTTGTTCGAAATCACTGAAGCCTTCAGTCCGATCATCAAGATTATCAAGTCCATAACCGACGAGCCGTCGAAGACCTTTGGGTAGTGCAGTTGTACACTCATCTTACACTCCTACCCGAGTTTTAGAAGATTTTGAAGTTGTTTCTCGAGCTCTGAAGTACAGCCATCAGGCCGAATCAGCTTCTGGGAGATGGATACTTTCTATGTATATCTTTCTGATTTCGAGATGTAGCTCTGTTGTGTATTGTTCGCGCCTACTCTTTATAGTTGTTTGACATGGATCTACAGTGTATTTGATTGGTAGCCATGGTTCTATTTTATTCTAAGCATGGGTATGCCCACCTCGGTGAGACATTTGACATTTTTTGCAGATGGCACCTCCTGATTCCTGATTCCTGGGCTCACTCATTCAACATATCAGTACAGATTGGTAAAGAATTGGTAATGTATTTCGGCCATCAGATGCTCTTATGACCTCACACATTAGGGGGCATCTGTTATAACCCTAAATTTCACCACACATGCTTACCTGGCATCAGGCCAACTCATATCCCTTCCTTTCCAAGGCCATGCTGAACAAACTCTTGAAAAAACCTCTTAAATCAAGTAACTCGCGCCCTAACCCATTACTAGGCGCATTGGAATGCTGGTAGGCCTTATACTGCACGCATTGGAACACTGGATGGCCCACTACAGCCCGCGTTTACCTAACAAAGCACAAAAACAGGAAAGTTGCCGACGGAATGAAAATCTTTGGGTCAGTTAACTGGAACTCCCAGCCATGCATGGCTGAGAGTTCGTCCAAAACCCTAGCTCCTTCTAGCCTATAAAATAAGGGGTAGGGGTACTATTCAAAGGAGGAAAATCATAGCAAAGAAACTCTGCCCAATTGCCGAATTCGTTTTGTCCCAACCCTTTAGCCTTTCCTCAAGCTTTAGGATAATTCAAGCAAAGCAGTTGGAGGACAAAGAAGAGGAGGAGCCTAGGATCAGGATCAAGGAACGGTGGCCGATCTCTATTATTATTGTAAGTTGATTCATCTTGATATTAATAAAGAATACTTTTCCCGTCCCAATGCACGAGTTTTATATGTTTTATTCGATTAATGCTTAATCTCTAACCCTCTAGTAGAACAATAGCATGCATGCATAGTGTTTTGTCTTGATTTCAGTATCGTCTTTGGAAGGAGTAGCAGAAGCAAGGGTATAAAGCGCAACGGAGGATCTACACCAAACGTCGATAAAAAGGTTAGT
This sequence comes from Picea mariana, assembly GCA_032191745.1. Classification (NCBI taxonomy): domain Eukaryota; kingdom Viridiplantae; phylum Streptophyta; class Pinopsida; order Pinales; family Pinaceae; genus Picea; species Picea mariana. Next base: position 719,361 of record JASDQU010101667.1, read on the forward strand.
AGGTTCTTTCCATGTTTGCATGTGAACAAGGGTTTTAGGTTTGGGGTAGAAGGTTAAAAGTAATTTCTTAAGGGTCATGATCTGCATGCAAGTTTAAGCCCTAGCTTGTTAGTCTGTAGGGTATAATTTCCCCACAACAATTTGATCACAAAGCAAGATAAAGGAGTTATAAGGAAGGTGACCAGGTACTGATGCGGGACATGAGGAAGGAGAAACCAGGAACACATAAGAAGTTTGTTAGTTTATGGATCGGGCCTTACTGAATTGAGACCGAGGATGGTATGAACTCCTTTATTTTGGCCATGCCTAAAGGGGATAAGTTATCGTTACCAGTTAATAGATACCTTTTACTTTCCTGAAGGAACTTGACCTTGTAGCATAGATTAGGTAGGTTAGATAGGGCATTTGCATCTTGCATTGCATTTGTATATATGTTTTCATCATGCATTCACGCTAGTATAGTATTGCATCTTCTTGTATGTATTTCATTCCCATTTGTATATTATACATGCATGTTAGGAACTCGCATTTGACCATTGCTAAATACCAAAAACTTGAATACAAAATATGACAATAGTACCAAAGATATATGAATACAATCACCACACAATATATATGGAACAATATAAAAAACCACCACTTTATTATTTCAAACCCTTATGGTAGGGAAACATCGTACAATGGATCATGTTATGGAAAGGATCCTCTCATGTTCACTTGCCTCTTTTAGGGGGAATCCTCCTATTTATATACCACTCCAAATACAATACTTCTCTTCACACCCCATTACATTTCTTGAACCCCTTTATATAGTGCTACCAATCACCTAAGAACATTCTAGAGGAGGAACCTTCTAGAAGCGGAAACTTCTAAGAAGTCCTCTTACATTTATTATATCTAACTACCATAGTGGGCCTTATTTAATACTATAGTGGGCCTTATTTAATACTATAGTGGACCTAGTCCACCTTACATTGAATGGCCTCCACTATTATTACTATGCCCTTTGGGACCTCCCCACTACATCTCTAGCTACACTACATTCCATCCCCCTTAAGAGATCATTGTCCTCAACACTCGTTGTGAGGGTGTACAACCATATACCATAGTCCCATGGATAGATGTGGACCCTAGTGTTGAAGTAGGTTGGAGAACTAGGGTCCCATGTAGAAATGTAAGACACCATGCTGAAATAGTCCAACCACCACTGTAAACCTAGGTCCCATGTCCAAGTGCTCATGTGAACTCCATGTTGAAGATATCGAAACTCAGGAACCATCTGAAAATCATGTTCCAAATATCTACATTGGTCATGTGGGTCGAAATATGTAGAACTGACCAACACTTCGTCCATTACTACTGGAGAATAATAAAATTGAAGAATAATATGCAGAGAAGGCTCTTGTGTACTCTCCAATATGGGCTCTACATGAGGTGGAGTATAGTCATCAAATAGAAGATGGAAGTGGTTGTCATCCCAGAAATGACAACTATCCATATACCAATCATCACAATCGCCTCAAAATCATACCAAGGATAATCTTCTTGATTATACTCATCCATGATGTCCTGCATATCGTGCATCTCTTTCCATTCAACTTTGAACTCTTTCCAGTCAACTTTGAATTCTTGAAATGTTGTCGTGAAGGATTCTAGTTGTCGTTGAATTTCCATGAGGATTTGAAAGAAAGTATCCATTGGAAACATCACATAAAATATACCAAAAAAAAAAACTATGAAAATTATCTATCTAATGGCACTAATATGGTATCAATTTGAGAACTCTGTGAAAATTTATGGTCTCTACAGTCTCATCGTCATCACGAAGACCCTAGAAAATGGTCAATTTTAAATCAGTTATATCTTCATTTCCGGAGCTATGATTCGAATGATTTAAAAAAGAAAATAATTGGTTGAAATTGTGAGAGGAACTCAAATCTATAATTTATTTGAGAAAATTCGGCCCCATATGCTATAGGAATCCAAAAAATCGTGCGGTTGTCCACAGAAAAACCCTGAAAATGAGCAGATTTTAAAATGATGATATCTTCGCTTCCCGAACTCCATTTCAGACAAAAAAATTTAAAAAAATGGTTGTTTTTCCGAGATGAAATAATATGTACAACCAATTTTTGCAAATTATACACATAACCTACAGGATTTATTTGGAATGTCGCAACCCTCTTTTTCTTCTCTGAAAAAAAAAATCTGCAAAAATAGAAAAAAAATATTTTCCCACAATTCTTTGGCTACCAATTGTTAAATACCAAGACTTGAATATAGAAATGCCACAAATATTCAGAGAAAAATATATGGTGTTACCCTACCTCAATGTTTTTGTCTATTTCTTGATTTCAATATCTTGGTGAATGGTTTTGTGTATTCTTGTTGAATATTAAGGGTTATTTATGAAGTATCTTTGCAAATCTATTTAGATATATAATAGGTACAATAAAAAGAAAATTACATTGTAGGATGTGTCTCTTAGTAAGAAAGAAGGGACTACGAGGGAAAGAAAAGAATTTACTACAGATTCTAAAGATGAATTGGAGGCAAAGTCTATAGGAGTTGAAGCTAGGTCACAGGAAGGCCACAATCAAGGATCTAAGGAGGTCATTGACTCAAAGGCATAAAGGGTTGCAAATTTGAAGAACAAAGAAATGATTCCTACATTTTTTGTGTATTGTCGTCAACAAAATATCGAGAAACAACAGTCATCAAGACAAGGGCTTTAGCATCACCACATTTATGCACCAATAGGGAACCAGAAAGGCAACCGATCAAGAGGTGCATGGAGGCCTACCAATACTACAGGATGACACTAGGATAGAGAACCAATCCCATGGAAACATTGGCATGATGCAAAGCAATATTAGGGTGGGAATGCCTTAGTTGGACATTATTTTCATATTCCATTAGGATGGATGGATGGTAGTACTTGGTCCCAGTTGACTACAATTATGAGGTGGTCATGTCGTATGGTCCATTTTCATGTTTTGAGGACGAAACATGCTTAAGGGGGGTGGAATGTAGTATACCTAGGGAGGTACCCAATGAGAATGGGGTTATGTATTATTAGTGGATGTCATTCATGCAAGGTGGACTAGGTCCACTATAATATTAAATAAGGCCCACTATGGTGGTTAGATATAAAAAATAGACTTTCTAGAAGATTCATTTTTTAGAATGTTCTTAGAAGATAGATAATGTTATATAAAGAAGTGTAAGCAATGTATTGGAGAATGGTGAAGAATATGGATATTGTAACAAGCAAGTATTGCTTGAGGAGTGAATTCCTTATGGAAGGAATGCACTCCTCAAGTAATACTTGCTTGTTACATTACCAATATTCTTCACCATGCTCCAATACATTGCTTACACTTCTTTATATAGCATTCTCTATCTTCTAGGATGGAAGGAATGCACTCATCAAGAAATACTTGTTTGTTACAATATCAATATTCTTCACCATGCTCCAATACATTGCTTACACTTCTTTATATAGCATTATCTATCTTCTAGGAACATTCTAGAGAAGGAATCTTCTATAAAGTCTATTTATTATATCTAACTACCATAGTGGTATTTGTTTAATAATATAATGAACCTAATCCACCTTACATTGAATGGGTTCCACTAATAATACATAACCTCATTCCCATTTGGTACCTCCCATATTACCTCCCCAGGTATACTACAACCATTGTTCATGTATAGTTGTGGTTAATTTTTTTCTTTTCAACATGATTTCGATTTACTACTGACTCCGATGGATCACATCCACCAGTCGATACTTCTAAAAGGTTATGTTGTTTGAAGTGGGTGCAGGAATGTAGGTCTTGGAAAATCATAGATGTTTAGGTTCTCATGTGCTCTACGGTGAGAAAATGTCCCCATTTTGGATCCATATGTTACCCCCCCATGCCTAGGAGTAACTAGAGGAGATCATGTCTCGTAGACCACAATGGAAACAATGATCTTGACCATGATGATGATCAACATGTCCACAGATGGCATCCCAACATCCCCCTTCAGATCACCTCTTAGAGCTACAGATCATCCAAGCTCATCACATCTAGACAACTCAATGTATGAGAGATGGTAAGCCAACGTCACCATGAGGTATGTTAGTCATTCTTTCATGCAAAGTGTTGTGCTTAATTTACTGAGCATGTGAATGACGATCATTGGTTGAAGTTGGATAATGGATCATTGGCTTAGGAAGTTATGTGTGTTCCCTTGTTTCACCTTGGTGGTCAGCTTTTGTGTCCTAGTCTTGTGTTGTCAACGCCCAAGGAAAAGGGGTACCTAACACTTCCCATCTTGAAGCCTCTCATAGTGTAGTAAACTTCATAAATGGTTCATGGTCCAATCTCTCATGAGAAGAAGGGGTTGAAGGCCCAGAGGTTGATGCAGCTACTATATGTATGCTATGCAAAAAATGATAAATGTCGCCTATAAAAACCACGAGCCATCTTGAACTCTAGCCCCTCTAATTGTAATCGTCCCTTGCCTTGATACATTGAATGCACACTTATAATAGGACTTTAGCTCAGTAAAAAAATGAAATAATAAAGATTGAAACATGTAAAGGGGACTTGAAAAATAAAGAATGGGTATCAAAAGGAAATTAAGGGGTTTAGAATGCAAAAAGTACCGAGGAAAATGTATGTCAAGTAGCAAGCACTCCCTCTACAGAGATGCTCATAGAAATGAATTTAATGACACCATAAGCCACAAAGTAAGCCCAATTGATACCACTATCACACTTACTCTTGAAGGGGTTATTTCTTTCATTATTTCCCTCGGGACCTATCCCTCTACCTAGGTCTCTTATTTCATTATCTTGGTTGGCACACCCAATAGTGTTGGATGAAGGCCCTCCCATATTCAAACTTTCCAACTCACATAAAGTCTTGAGCCAATGTGATGCTTAAAGGGGATACTGGGGTAAATTTTTCACATGGTTTATATCTTAAGTAACGGCTTACTTTTCATGACTCAAGGAATAATATCTCTTATGAACATTGGTTTACCTTGTCTTATATTCAGTTTTGATTTGGATGGCCCTGGCATGGTTCTTTGAGGAGTGTCCTAGGTTTTCACCCAGGACGTTGTTGTTGATGTTTGAATCGGTTAAGATCAAAACAACAATCTCATGAGGATATAAATCCCTTTGTGTTTTTACAGAGTTGATACTCCTATGTATATATTTTAAATATTTATCTTTCAATATCTTGGGACAATAATATGTAAAATAGGAGAGTGTTAAATAGCAAACTACAAGTCTTATGAATCAAATAAATTGAAAGTTTTGTTGGTTGAAAATAATATATATGCATCAAAGAAATCTTGAGAAAGGGACCATGAATATTCACTCATAAAATATGATAATTGCATAAATATTATACATAAATAACAATTAAAGAAAATAAAACATAAATCTCACATCCATCACAAAATTCAATTATTTTCAATCACATTCAAGGAAGGGAAGATAAAAGCCCACATATGAGAGAACATTAAAATAGTCTTTTAATTTAAAATAGAATAGAATATGATAGAACAAATTTAAATATCCAATGCTCAAAAACTCAAAGTTCAAAAGATATAATTAACGTTTATCCCCAAATTAGTTCTCTGGGATTGTTTCAAAAAATAATATAGTCATTGATAGTCTTTAAAAATTAAAATGTGTTTTTCCAAAGTTGGATTGGGATTGGCTCTCGTGGACTGTAAAATAAAGATAAGGATAGGAAAAAGGTTGGACCTGAAAGGAAGACAAGGAAAAAAAGATCAGAAAATAAGATATATTTTTTTGGGGAAAGATAAAACACAATTGGATGATTTATGAACAAGAAGAGAAAAGAATTCGGAAGAATGTGATTTGTATTACTTGTTGGAGTTACTTCACACACACCTAGGATTAATTTTTCCTAAGGTTTTTCCTATGTTTATTAGTCATTATTCAGTCTCCTATATTTTAGGAAGAATATTCCTCTAGGGAGAATATTCTCTTCAATTTGATCAGTTGAGTGGAGTATAGATGTCATATTGGTATTGTCACCATGCAGCATTGGGATCATCGCCAGATGATGCGCATTGTCCTTGGGATCATCACTAGACTAGCGCATTACTCATGATTCGTTGATCTACTCCTCACTTCACTCTGTTTCAGTCAGTTAACTGAAGACTGGTAGACTAGTTAACTCAGCTTGGTGGCAGTTCATTCCCATAACTTCCTGAGAGGCTAGACTAGGTGGAAGTTTACTCCCGTAATTGTTGGTGTGTGTCCAGATCACTCTAGACCACCACTATGGTGCATTGGCTTCTCCTCCAGTGTGCATTGGTTGCATTATATAGAGTTTATCATGTGTAAATTATCATTCATTCATTTGGTTAATGAGAATTCTTTCATTCTTTCTCTCCTACTTCTCTTTTCTTCTATTTTCTGTGCAATTGTGTATGTCAATTCCCAGCTGGATCTATTATGTGCAGGTTTAAAACATTTACATGGTATCAGAGTTGATGGACTACTAGGGAAAAGACACACCAAATTATTTTTACATGTATCGAAGATTGAAGACAGCGGAAAAATGGAATTTCCAAAAGAATTCATCCTTACACCTTACAACTTCTTACAACTTCTTTGCATAGAAGGAGAATATGATCATGCATATTCGAAGCAGAGGATTGTACTGGTTAACCATGAACACAAAGGCAGAACCAACATCATCCATAGAAAATCCAAGTATCTAAATCAAATGGATGAAGCGTTTGGAATAATATGCAGTCTCATTTCTCCTGAACTTCTCTTTCACATATCCTCCTGTAAAACCCCCAATAAAACTTGGACCACCATTGAAGGGATTTTTGGAAAATGGGACGAGATGAGGGGACACATGCTCGAGGTGGAATTGCTCACAATGGATCCAAAAAGCTTCGACAATCTCCAAGATTTCTTTACCAAATATAAGGATTTGTTGTCGCAACTCAAAGCTTGCGGGGTTGATAAATCTAAGGAGGAGAAACAAATACTTCTCACCATTCTCTCCAAACTTGGTCCAGAATACTCAGTGTTTGTATCCACTTTTCATTCAGTTAGATTCTCCTCCGGATCTACCTAGATGATGCCCTCTCTTGAGGCCTTTATCGAGTCTCTAACACAAGAGCAGAACAAGCTCATCAATATGGGAAAAATCAAAGGCCCAAAGGCGCATGCACTTACTGTGCAAGATGGTAGTGGTCATCAATATCAAAAATATAAAGACAAAAGGAAAGAACATGCAAATCCAAAAGAAGGAAGGGTACTCAAAACCCTTCAACGATTCCTCCAGATCCAAAGGTGGAAAGGGAAGAAAAGGGGAGAAATTCACTTATTGCTATAAAGGATTCCATCCATAATCCACATGTATGCATAAACAGATAGATATAATGACCCAAATACTTCAGCAAAACAACCTTGGAGATCGCATCCCCGAGGGTGCCAAGAAGAAGAATCCAGAAGATCAGAATCCCGAGAAAGGAAATTCTAGCCATGCTTTGATTGCCATCAAATCCTCTCTTGATGCTTGGATCGTAGATTCAGGAGAATCACACCACATGGTTGCCTTAAAAGAATTATATTCTTCATTGGATGCATGAAAAGGTCCTATTATTCTAATGTGGGACAACTCTCCAATCGAGGTCACCAGCAAAGGGAGAATTGAACTCACAAACGGAAGCTTTGAGAATGTGTTGCCTTGTTCCCAAACTTTTCGTCAATATTCTCTCTGTGTATCAGATGATAAACTCTAGCACTGGAAAGAGAGTCATATTCACACCTGATGCAGCGGATATCTATGACATGCAAACCAATTCTAGGGTTGCTATCGGTCAGGTAAATCATCAATATAGACTCTACACATTTTATGAATTTATTGAACCAAATTCTGCTTTGATGCTTACCCATGTTGATGAAAGGAGTAGGATATGGCACGAAAGATTTGGGCATTTAAATTCAGATATATGCAACAACTTAGCAAGAAGGGAATGGTTGATGGTTTACCTGACATCCACTTCTCCAAAGAAATTTGTGAGGGATGTGTTCTTGGAAAACACCTCGAGAGAAATTTGACAAAGGAAAGACTCAAAAGGCTTCCTCTCCTTTAGATATGATCCATAGTGACCTCATGGGCCCTTTTTCGCATCCATCAATCAGTAAAGCAACGTACATGCTCATTTTTTTTTATGATTTCTCACACTTCACATGGATTTTCTTTCTCAAGAAAAAATCAGAGGTCTTTCAACACCTCAAATATTTCAAAGCCCTTGTTGAGACATAGTCAGGAAAGAAAATAAAAGTCCTTCGAACAGATAACGAGGAAGAGTATGTCAACCATGAGATATAGAATCTTTTTCATGAGGCGGGGATTCAGTTGCAGCACACGGTTCCCTATACTCCACAGCAAAACGAAGTTATTGAGCAGAAAAATAGATCTCTAAAAGAGATGGCATATTGCATGCTACATGCAAAGTCACTTCCACATAGATTATGGGTTGAAGCACTTAATTATGCAACCTACATCCAAAACATATCTCCCCATATATCTATCAAGGATAAAACCCCCTACGAGGCTTGGAGTGGACTCAAACCGGAAGTAACCCACTTTCTTATTTTTGGTTCACGTGCATGGGCCTGGATTCCCTCTGAAAAGATGAAGGCACTTGATCCACAGAGCACGGAGTGCATATTTTTTGGATACCTCGATGGTGTGAATGGATACAGACTTATTGATATTTCTTCGAACTGGATCATCATTGAGCGAAGTGTCCAATTCGAGAAAATTGTCTCGCATGTACCTCAGCAGCCGCATGCAGACACCTTTGTTCTTCCACCTGTTAGAGATGATGAGTATGCACATGCCAACTCTTCTTCATATGAGAGTTCTGATTCAGAGGACTCAGATGATCCAAATACATAGTCAGTATAGTCAGATGCAGAGTCAGTGCATCCAGATGCAGATGCAGAGCCAGAGCAGAGGCCCAAGTGGGCCCTGACTACTCTTCAGGATGTAGGGGATCTTGTTGGTGATCCAGCTGATACTAGGAGGACTTGATATAATTTTGAAGAGCCTACTCTTGCACTCACTGCCACTTAACCATTTCCACCCAGGCATTTTTTCTTGGTTCAATCTTCAGATCCACACACTTACGACGAGGATGTTGGAAATCCCTTTTGGGAATCTGTCATGCACGAGGAGTACAAATCCCTCCTCGAGAACCAGACTTGGGATCTGGTTCCCCTTCCTTCTGGAGGGAAACTTGTCAGGTGCAGATGGGTCTACAGGACCAAGAGCGCAGCAGATGGAAAGATTAGCAGATACAAAGCTGGGCTATTTGTCAAAGGATTTCAGCAGGTGCATGGAATTGATTATGATGAGACCTTCACTCCAATAGTGAAGATGGATTCCATACGTTTGGCACTTGCCATTGCAGCAACCAAGGGATGGGAAGTCCATCAGATGGATGTGAAGAATGCATTTCTTCACGGCGATCTCTCTGACGAGATCTATATGGAGAAGCCCCAGGGATTTATGCAGGATTCATCTTTGGTTTGTCGACTAAACAAATCTCTTTATGGCCTCAAGCAGGCTTCGAGAGCATGGTATGCCAAGATGGACTCCTACCTGCTGTCACAGAACTTTTTACGTTGTAAATCGGGCTCAAATATTTACATGTTGAGGACGGTTGACTCACTTCTACCGCTACTTATGTATGTTGATGATTTGTTGATCATCGGTTGCTCGACTTCATCGATTGTTGTAGTCAAGAGGATTCTACATGACAGGTTATTGATGATGGACATGGGTCCGCTAAATTTCTTCCTTGGACTCGAGATCAGTCAGGATGCATCAGGCATCAAACTATCTCAGGCCAAGTATGCACGAGATCTCCTTGAGATATTTCACATGACAGACTACAGGTCTGCCCCGAATCCTTTCCTATCAGGATTCAGACTTGAGGATGGTGGGAACACTCCACTGGTTGACAGCACATTGTATAGATAACTAGTGGGGAGCTTGTTGTATCTCACACACTCTAGACCAAACCTCTCCTATGCAGTTGGAGCAGTCTCCAGGTTCATGCAGGAGTTGCATGAGCTACATTGGAAGGCTTCAAAGTGTATCCTTCGATACGTACAGGGCACCATCACCTTTGGGATTCATTATGCATCAGACTCTACATTGGATCTCATTGGGTTCATTGATTCTGACTGGGATGGCGATAGCATTGATCGCAAGTCCACATCTAGTTACTCACTTAGTCTTGGTTCCGGGCCTATCTGTTGGTCAAGCAAGAAGCAGGATGATATTTCTTTATCTTCAGCGGAGGAAGAATACAAAGGGGTAGTCAACATAATCATTCAGGCTATGTGGCTACAACATTTTCTCACTGAGTTGGAAATTCAGTTTCATCGGTCGATCGTCATCTAGTTTGACAACTATAGCACTTTGAAGTTTTGCAGAGATCCAGTTCAAAGGCAACGGACGAAGCACATCGAGATCCACATGCACTACATCCGGGACTTAGTACACAAGGGGATCATCGACATGCATTTTTTTCCTTCAGCAGAACAAACTGCAGACATCTTCACCAAGACCTTCACTGGCAGAAGTTTCTTTCTCTACGCAATCATCTTGGAGTGAAGGACATTGTTTTCTAGCAACTTTCAGTTTTTCTTTTTACATATACTTTGAGGNGTCCCATGAGGTTTTCACTCTTTCCTCGTTTATTTCAGTGTATATTTTGTATTTGGGTACCTAACATGGCCTCGTTGTTGGGACCCATTCTTTATTTTCACCATAGTGATGTTCAGGGGGGGTGTTGGGTTTACTTCACACACACCTAGGATTTCTTTTTCCTAAGGTTTGTCCTATGTTTATTAGTCATTATTCAGTCTCCTATATTTTAGGAAGAATATTCCTCTAGGGAGAATATTCTCTTCAGTTCACACTTCAGTTTGACCAGTTGAGTGGAGTTTAGATGCCACATTGGTATTATCACCATGCAGTATTGGAATCATCACCAGCTAATGTGCATTGTCCTTGGGATCATCACTAAACTAATGCATTACTCATGATTCCTTGATCTCCTTCTCACTTCACTATGTTTCAGTCAGTTAATTGAAGACTAATAGACTAGTTAACTCAACTAGGTGGCAGTTCACTCCCATAACTGCTCGAGAGACTAGACTAGGTGATAGTTTACTCCCGTAATTGTTGGTGTGTGTCCAGATCACTCTAGACCACCATTATGGTGCATTGGTTTCTCCTCCAATGTGCATTGGTTGAGTTATACAGAGTATATCATGTGTAAATTTTCATTCATTCATTTGGTTAATGAGAATTATTCCATTCTTTCTCTCATGCTTATTTTTTCTTCTATTTTCTCTGCAACTGTGTATGTCAATTCCCAACTAGATCTATTTTGTGCAGGTTCAACACATTTACATTACTCACCGTGATGGAATCTCTTTTTATTATTTTGTGGCCGATGTTGCTCTTATATTATCCTTGGTGGTAGTTTCATGACTGGTACCAATCGCTTCTGTTTGATCTTCTTCGGTAATTCTGATTAAAGCTAACTTTAACCAATTCTCAATGTATTCGCGCATAGGAGGAAGGGTTATCTCTTGTTTGTCTCTTATGTCAAATAATGTATTTTCAAATTCTATAAAATCAATTGAAAGTTGTTGCATTGTAACTTCAATGGCTTCATTTTTATTTGCATATTCTACAAGCCAACTTTGAATTTATTGCTTGATATATTCGGTCATGCTATTGAAATTCTCCACCGATACGCCCTTTAATGTTTCTATATGCTTCTCAAATTGTTCCCTTGTCATGAGAATAGACTTTGAAATCAATTTAGGATCTTGTACTTCACTAATGGTTCTTGCAAGGTCTAACTCGACCAATTTTGAATAAGCTTTCCCCTTTTTAACGCTTAGAATATCAAGGTTATCTAATAACACCTTTAAAGTTTTAATTCTCTTTATCCAACATGCTTTCAATTGTTTTACACGTGTCAGGGATGAAAAATCTTCTTATTTTCTCCTAAGTTCAGTCATACCAGAAATTTTCAGAACAAATGTAATTACACCATCTTTATAAAAACCTTCACCATTTTTTAGGTCAGCCTGTAGATATTCTCTACAATTTTAAATCTTGGAACCCAAAGAAAAAAAGTTTCTTGCTAAATCTCATGTCTCTAAAATGAGAGGCATTCTCTTCTCTATGTTTTATCCAATATAGCGTCTAACTGCAGCAAGTAGACTCGATGTTCCCTTCAACCTTAAACTTGATTCTGGGGTTTTATCAGAGCTTTTCCAAGGTTCGATTGTTGAAACCGGAGTAGAAAATATAGGGGGTAGCATTAGAGTAGACTATAACTCCTTAACCCTTTCTTTAAGCATGATATTTTTGGTTTCCATATCATCCACTGACATTTCTAAAGAATCTCTCGTAGCTCTATGAATTCTTGCAATTCTGGAAGGTGGTATGCCGCTGAGATCTAACTATGATCGATATTTTCCTTGGATTCTTTTATTTTTTGAATTAAATCTTTCAAAAAATAATTTTTTGGAACTTTTATCAAAGAAGGCATTATGTATAGTGAATGATTCATCCTTTGAAAAGACTTCTTCTTGAATTGCAATTTTGGTTGCAACTTCCTTACTTTCTTGCAATCTATGTTCATCATCAGGAAATTATATATTCTCGATGTCGGTCCATATTTTCAAGGATGATATCGTTCTCATGTGCTTTTTGTTCTACCTATTGTTGATAATTTTGTCTTTTTATTTTAACTTGGATTTTATGAGACCGCTCCAACCTTCCCTTCAGAGGGTTTTTGTCACCTCATCATCAAAATTATCAGTTGAAGACTTATTTTGTCCTGGTGTTACTGACTAAGAACTTTGCTTGGGTGGGCCACTTTTATGTGAAACATTGGGAGAATGAGTACTTCTTTCATTTTCCACTCATTCCCTCTATTTATGTTGATTTGTAGTACTAACAATAGTCTCAATATCATCTATTTTCCTTTCGACAATTGGTGTTGGCGGGTCTTGACTATCACCCTCCTCTTCTCCAAATAAAAATGTATTAGCGAGTGTAATGCTAAATATGATAGATATCATGTGGTCCATAAAAATATGATTTGGTTCAAAACCCTTGATTTATTCTGCAAATTTCAAACTGTATTGGTCCAACTGTACTGCAAATTCATCAATTTTAGAAATGCTTCCTAATAAAATTTCTCCAATTTTCCATGGCAATGGAATGAATTGTCGCTTCCTTTTCTCATAGAAGAAATGTACCCAAAACATGTATTGTTTGGAAACCTCTATGGAAAACATTCTATTTGGAACATAATAAAGGAGATAAAGGGGATTTTCACAAGAACAATATATTCTAACCACACTATAATGTTCCATTTTTTCAATACTCCCCTTTTTAGCCAGGAAGGTTGATGCTTCCAAGGATAGTCTGGATGCATTCAATCCGAAGATAAGTTTCTTGAAAGAATATACAAATGCATTGTAAACTTCGTAAAAATGATAAGTGGTCTTTTGTTTCCATAAGGCTTGGTACCACATTGGTATTGGATCAATTTTACAGTCAACTCTTCTTCTGACATTCAAACCCTCAAAGACATGACAGTGAGTGATAGCAAATATCAAATAGGAAGACATAAAATCTCTTATTATTCTTGAAATTCGATAATTGTGAAGATATTTCCCCATAAATAATCTTCGCCCAGTCAAAGATTGTTTGTTCATGAACTGTGAATGTAGGATATAAAGAGCTAACCGATGAATGGTTGTTTTGGATTCTTGACCTGTAACTTTGGAAAAGAGCCATGTTATCTCTCAATAAGGATTTTTAAGTAAAATGACCTGAATTTTTTATATTTCCTCTGGCATCGTTGCAGGATCTTCTAGATATTTCTGCATGAGTTTTAGTCCATTGTCTTTCTCCTTGAAGAAATTTTTGGCCGCGTCCCCCTTGAATGTGATCGTTGGCTCTGGAAGCTTTAACATTCTTCTGAAAACCGACGGTGATAAAGAAATAGGAGAATCACCTTGAAGTTGAATCGTCCTCCGATTTTGATCAAATTTATCAACACACCAGGAAACTATCTCTCTAGAATCAAAGACCTCGGGTACGCATCCAACTAAGGCAATGCCTGATGTCCAAACTATGTTTTCGTTTCTTTCTGGTAATGGAAATGATGAATAATACCAATAGGATCTTGAAAACGGGAACTTCTGGTCCTTTCATCCAAATAAATTCAGAGTATCCCCACAGAATTGTTCTTTTCTTCTCATAGTCATTTTGATGAAGTTGGCGGATTATTGTACATACACTTTAAGATGTTAACTTCTCCAGGTAATTAAAATTAAATATGTCTTGGAAAAAATGATGCATGTATTGCAGTGGAGGATCAGACTTGAAGATCGAGATATAGTAGAACTACGATGAACTCGCGGTAGAAACTGAAAAATGGTTAAGTATAGGAATTTATCGGTCAAACGTAGAGAGAAGAAGATTGCAAAGTTTGATGACCCGCGAACCCGCGGTGATATGGAAAATTGGTTAAGTGTGGGGCTATCAAGAGAGTTAAGAGCATATCTTGAAAATGACTAAGTATTATAGATCGGTCGATCAAACTTACAGTCATGACAAGAAAATGAATTGGAGAAGTGCTTCAAATCCGCGGTGGAAAATGAACTCGAAAATATTCTAAGTATAGTGCAATATGGAGGTCACGAAATATAAAGTGCATTATCGTGACGGTGAAGGAAGGAACTTGAGTGAAAATAATGAGAATAACCCACAAACCCTTCGTTTCGCGGAAAGTCTAAGAATAAGACTAAGTATTGGTGGAATTTGCATACGACGAAGAATACAAGTGCATTCTGAGTAAGGTGGAACTTGATGGAGATGAGTCATGAACCTGACGTGGATAAAAAAATTCTAAGTACAAAAATAGATAGAAGGAAAAGGGTATTAATCTATATATACAGATCAACAGTTGTGCCCTTATTGCAGGACTTTGGCATGTGTGATCCAAAGCAGTGAGTCGTCCAGTGACTTTCCACCTTCCAACATGAGCTCTGACCTCTTCAAAACCATGGACAATGGATAGATAGGCTTGGTTTTGGAAGATTTGGTCATGATGGCACACAGATAGGATGAAATCCCACATGATGGGCAAAGTACTCTAGGGATTATTATTCACTGGATTGAGGACTTTGCAGCAGCAAACAGTCGGATACCATGCAGAGACGAGATGCAGCCTCCCTCACCCTGGACACAGTGCCCTAAACTCTTGACATTGGCCTCCATTTGATGATGACATCACCTTCTAGGGTTTGATGGAGATAGGGTTTGATGCCACTTGGGGTACCACTAATGATGGAGCATGACCATGGATGATGATATGCACGATTTTCCATGATTCCACCTTGAGATGATGCCACGTGGCCTTGGGAAGCTTGACATCACCACACGTGTGGCATTTATGATGGATTATTTGCATTTTTATCATTTGTAGTGGTTACTTGAGGGGTTGGCCCCACTTATTTTGTTATTCCACTTTATTATGTGGACAAAGCGCTAGGGTTTACCTCGTATAAAGAGGCTAGTGCTAGGATCATTTCAATCATCATCACATTCCTCACTCTCTTGTGGGGTAACACTTCTAAAAGAATCACTATTTTGGTTTCTTTGGCTCTTTTCTCTCATGCGCTAAGCTTGGAGGCCTTTTTGTGGATGGTTTTCTCTTTTGGATGATAATTTTTTTGCAATTAGGGTTTGATGCTCTTGATACTTGGAAGAAGTAAGTAATTTTCTGCAATTTTATGTTTCTTGCTATTGCTAAAGGTTAAATTGTTATCTTGTTGAAAGTTTTATTGTCTTGTTGAAACCCTAAGAGGGAGACATAAGTGTTTCTCTCCTTCATAAAGTCTTTATTGTCCAAGTTTGTGAAGCATTCTTTGATAGGGTTAAAAGTCTAAGCCCAAAAGTGCTTGCACTTTAGGGTTTTAACCCTAGCCTTTGATCATTGACCTAAGTGAAGCTAGAAGAAGGGGAAAATGAAACCTAGGGCCCAAGAGTGTTTTCACCCTAGGTACCTCTTTCCTCAAAGTCTAAAACCTAAGGCCCAGGTGTGTTTGCACCTTAGGGTTTAGACCTTACCTTTCTTGTTTCATCTAGTTTAGTCTTCAAGCTAATGCATTTGAGACTCCATAATCCCTAGAGGAAAATGACACTAGTCTAGAGGTGTTCTTATGGTTAAAGTAGCTATTAAAATCAATATTCTATATCTCTCAAACATCCTACTAACCTTTCTAACCCTAACCCTAGCAAACTATCAATATTATTGGTGTTGTTATAAAAGTTTGTTATAGCCACTGAAAACTACCTTAATTTGTTGCATACACTCATTGATAAGTGGCTTAAACTACTCAGAAATTACTTCTAGCAATTGGATAATTTTATGCTTGTTGAATGTTTACTTTTCATGGTGAATTGCTACATTTCTGAGTACTTCTATTTGTTGTTGTTGCAAAGTAATAATTGTTGTTATAAAACTAGTTTATTGTTGCAATTTGCAATAACCCTAGCATGTATTCATTATCTAGTGTCTAAGAGCTTAATATTGCACTCTATACCTTGGAAATTGTCTATATTATGCTACAAATTGTTTGTTGTCTCGTATAGGTACAAAAATTACCTCGTTACCTTCTACTCCTTTCCTAGACCTAGACCTAACTAACATGTGATCAAGATAGGAGGTTGTAGGCTTGGCTAATATTGCTATTTGATCCCTTGAAGTCACCAGGGAAGCATCCCTTGTGGTGGACCTCTTCCATCACTAAAATGAGGGAAGTCTCTACTTAGATTACAATGGTAGATTCTCCCATAGTTACACAAGATTTGGGATCTTGTGGAGGGCTTAATCTTGTGGAGGGATTTGCACAAGTACAAATCATGTGATAACATGGTCGATACATCTTTTTTCACTACCTTTTGTGTTTGTGAGATAGGTGGAACAAACAAAATAGAACCCCATAATTTTGGTTTCAGTTTCCTTGATTTTGGAAAAGATTTTAAAATTGAAGTTTTTGTTCTTCTATTTTTTGCCACTATTAACTCAACATATCTAGTCCAACGAATATTTGTAACTCTGCGACAACCACTAGCCTTTGGTCAAGACTTCTCAAAGAGCCGACGAATATTTGTAACTATGTGACAACCCCTAGCCTTTGGTCAAGACTTCTCAAAGAGTGGATAGTCAGTCGGATTCTCGGGACCTGCCATACCTGTACTTCAGTATTCTCTTAAATTACTATAATTTAATCTTTTTTAGATCTTTAAAATGTTCAAAGCAATAGAATAGAGCATATGCGTAAGCCTATTCCTATATACCTCATGGGCAAGAGGTTAAACTGCAATCGAGGGTAGTATTAGGGCTTATGTATAAGACTAAGGCTAGATACTACATGAAGAGATAGAACCCCATTGTTATAGCCTCAATAATGATAGTACAGGGCACTAACCTTCTTGCAGATACTATGTACGCTGAAATTGCCTTATGGTGTTGGTGTATGACCTAAAACTACCCATGATTGGCTAAAGAGTTCATCTTCCTTGGACGTAACGAAACAAGTTAACAACCCAAGACCCGTACGCATCTGGTAAGAGTGGCAACCTTACAAATCACCAACAAGTTACTTCAAGTGGCCAAGTTTTGTTTACACACGATGATACTATTACACATCACGATTTTGAAATTGTATCCTTGGAGAATAGCTGGTAGCCTTGAGTACTGTAAGCTTTTTTCATTAGTCTTTTCTTTTAATATGAGGATGAATTATCTTTTAAGATGCATTTTACAATCATCTTCTCTTCTGTCAAGTCAATTGGCTCACATCTCTCCAAAAAAAAAAAAAAAATCAATATTTAAGATTTTGACCAACATCTCAATTAATATAATAAATTATATCATCTATCATAAATAAAATTCCAAGACACAGATTTCATACATGAGGTGAAATGCATCCACTGCTTCCAACAACCCTATCTTTTCATCCATGAATTTACTACCATGCACTTTGGCCTTAAATATGAGAACCGCTTCCTCTCACAATTTTTTCCTCTGTATGAAGTTCAAATTGAGGGTTTCAGTCAATCATATATCAAAGGATTAAGGAATGATCATATAGCCCTCACTTACCATAAAAAATCAGGTAACCTTGAATAACTCTCCTCTCCTCACTAATTTTGATTTCTAAGAACAATCTTGTAAATTATCGTCATTTTCAGGTTTCCACGAAGTTTTTATAGTATTTCAAGTATTCCAAATTATTTATAAAGTCAGGTTAAACATTATCAATAAATATGGAACCAAAACAAGGGTAACACTGCACACAGATCTGAGATCTTTAGGTAAATAAACATATTATATTTATTCTCTATACAAGTGTTTTAACATCCAGCACAGTTAGCGTAGCCACATTACATCCACATTATACACAATTACGTTTTATCAATAGCCTGAATGTACAAGCATGTTCACGATAGCTTGTTTTCCTTTTCAACTAGAAATTAATGCAGTCCAGTGATTTTCCAAAAGTCCCAATTTCTTTGCTGCCACGAACTCATTTTACCACAAGAATGATTGGGAAAAGTTAATTGTTTTTTTAGGACCTTAATTGATTCATCAGTTCCATCGTCCTTGAAACATTGGATAGATAAATGTCATGTTTTCTCATTGTTTTGGTGCAAATCATAAAATGATTTTAAAAACCCTAATTTCTATCTATGAAATAGTCACCATGTCCCGAAGAATACACATTGTTTGGCATTTGACATCATGCTGTGTGAGTCATTGTGTGAGTGAGCAGCATTGAGTCTTGTGTGAAGTGTAAAGAGGACCTATGAAATAGTCACCATGTCACGAAGAATACACATTGTTTGGCATTTGGCATCATGTTGCACTGTGAGTCATTGTGTGAGTGCGCAGCATTGAGTCTTGTGTGAAGAAAGAAAGAAAGAAAATGATTTTAACGTTCACGAGCATAACAATAGCCTATGGGACAGACCGCCTCACGCATTGATTTCTACAATTTAGCCCTTTTCCTATTCAACTTGATGATAAGCTCCCCCAATTTCTCCACTGTCCCCTCGCTGAATAAGTTATTCCAAGAGCTAGTTGTCAAGATACTTATATAGTTGTCCCTACTGTCTTTGAAGGCTTCACACTCTAAAATGAAATGTTTTTTTGTTTCCACTTTTCCGAAGGTGCAGAGCACACACACCCTTTATTCCCAAGCTTATTTTGGTCTTTTCCTATGCCCAGTTTCACAACAGAGTTGATGTGAATTGGTTCTTAATTGGACAATAAGCATTTTGGCTCTCCAAGATATATTGGCCCCTATGTACGTTTTTTTATGATGATTGTATGTGGGGTTAAACTCTTCGATATAATACTCTTTCTTTCTCCCAAGCCCTTTATCCCAAGTTCGCTTGTGGAACCTATCAATAACAAAAGCCTTTATCACTTTACTATTCGTAGGGCACATGTTCAAGTGGATGTCCCATTTATTAAGCCATTTAATATTTTGTCGTATCCACGTCTTCTTTATTTTGTACAATATGTCATTGAAGATGACCTTAGGCCACCAACTGTCTTCCATTTGCACAATTTTTTTTAAATATCTTATGAGACGCACCATAGCAATTGCTTCAATAGCAGCAGCCCCCATTTCACTCAGCATGATATCATAAGGGACTGAACTTTTAATTTTAAACTTGTTTGTGATCAAGCATTTTTTAATCTTCTCAATTTGCTTCCACTGTAAGTTAGATGTGTTGTTGGCCCACACTTCACAACCATATAGAACCACCGAGATCACTAAAAGCCCAAAGAGAGTTTGCATAGTCTTCCAATCCCATAGCTCTGCTTCTCTGCACCTATTTTGAAAAGCATAGAACGCTTTCCAACCTCCCAAAGTTCTTTTCTTTTTGCAACCTTCCCAATTTAGATTTTTGTTGAAGTCAATTCCGAGGTATTTGTAATCTATCACTTCTTCAAGAGTGTTTCCTTCAAAGTAGAACTTATGCTACTTATGTTTTATTTTGCTAGAAAAAATTACCACTTTCGTCTTGCTAGTATTGACTTGCATCCGCACTAGACTACAAAAGCACTCAATGGAAATTAAGTGTTCTTCCAACCCAAGAGCGGATTTAGCAATCAAAATAAGGTCGTCTGCATACAAAAGAAGCCTTATCACAAAATCACCCAAAAGAGCACCATCACCCTCTTGTAAGTTTAACCACTCTTCAAGTTTGTTTATATATAAACCAAAAAGAGTAAGAGCCAATGGGCACCCTTGCTTGACCCTGATATCACTCCTAAAACTTTCGGAGATACCAGCTGACGTTCTAATTTTGACTTTAACCTCCTCATATAGCCTATGGACGACTGCTCTAAGATGTATAGCAACCCCAAGTTCCTCCATTCTATGCCAAAACTTATCTCTAGGGACCATGTCAAAAGCTTTTTTGAAATCGACAAAGCAACAAAAGGCTTCATTGAAATGTAAAGAGGACCAAGGTGTATTGAGTAGTCACAATTGAGTGAGGGCTAAGCCACATTGAAGAGCCATTGTTGAGCGAGGTGCATTCAAAAGCATTATGAGCAATGCATTGTCAGAAACAGTGTGAGGTGTCTTGTCAGCATTTGGTCATTTTTGTGTTGTGAGCAACTGTGTGAGAATTCGTGAGCAGTTGCCAACATTTGTGATTTTCTTACACCACTGTGTTCCAGGTATGTTTGTCCACAAAATTCCGCTGTGTGATTTCCTGTAGTGTTGCAAGTTCGGAAGAATGGTTTCCTAAATTCTGTTGTGTGGTTTTACTATTTTAATTGCCTATGAGGTCTGTTAAAACTTAATGGTAATAGCTTATGACATCACATGTTTGCTGAAACTTAATGGTAATAGCTTATGACATCACATGTTTGAAGCTTTTCTGTTAAAACTTAATGGTAATAGATTATGACAGCACATGTTTGCTGAAGTTTAATGGTAATAGCTTATGACATCACATGTTTGAAGCTTTTTTCCAGGCTTTAGTTATATAGACCAAGTTTTGTTACTTGTACCTTGTTGAACCACTAAATAAAGGGCTTTTTCCAGGCTTTAGTTATATAGACGTGTGGATGAGTTTTGTTACTTGTAACTTGTTGAACCACTAAATATACTATAATAGTAAAGTTTGATGCACAATAGTATATAATATATATTAATTCCAACAAACAGTAGAGGCAATACTATATAGTAATTCCAGCAAACAGTAGAGGCAGAGCTGTTCCAAATTGGCCTCCAATTTAATTAAAATTAAATTTTATATTAAAATCTGAGGCATTGCTAGGATGCAAAACAGTTCAGAAATAGCCTATATTTTTTATTGAAATAAATATTAGAATCTTAGCAATAATTAAAATTTTATGTTAAAATCTGAGGCATTGATAGGATGCAAAACAGTTCAGGAATAGCCTATATTTTTTATTGAAATAAATATTAGAATCTAAACATTGCTAAGAGGTAGAACATTTTAGCGTTGGCATTATATCACAGCTCTCAGTTCTTAGTTTAGCTGAATGTGTGGTGTGTTTGTGCACCATGAATATAATATGAACATGAACATTGGTAAGTAGTGCTTTCAAGCAACTTATACATTGAAATATAATATATATCAACACATCATCCACTGTAGTCTTGTAGCTTGTATGTATAATTGTCTGGATACATTGTAGTCTAGAATATTTTTATATCTTTTTAATATATAATATTGTCTCTCCCAACTTAACATTTCCTGCAAATTTGGCAAAACTTCTAGCCATTTCAGATACTCATATCCACATTCCTAACATTCCTGTGTTCCGGAAACTGATGCAACATAGATGAAACATTCATGTTAAACTTCTCTGTTCATTAGAGCTACAAAGCATCTAACAAAAGCGTCTCAATATTTCTACTTCTGACTGGTTTAACTTTGTCCATAATGATGGGTCCCAAACCAAAGTGAAATTGGAACCAAAACTTCGTTCAAGCTATTATACGATTATATTACTCATCAACTTGAATGCGTGAAGGAAGCTTACATGAAATCTAATGATAACCTAATAAAGACAAGAAGTTACCAAGTACATAACTTCAGATATAAATATATAAAGCTTCTGTTTACTGGGTTACTGAAATATAACACTCATCCATAGTACCTCTTTTTATTATCATTGGAATCAACCTCAAACTCTTTCAATAATCTTACGTATGTGCCAAGTGTGTCCACATTTGCATGGACTAATACAAAGATAATAAAACAATCACAACTAAAGAAACATTGCCTGCACAACACCCTCGCGCAGACATCTCAGGGAAGTGAATGTTATAAAACCATATTTGTAAAATGCATTTCTTCAAATTTGGGTTCCTCCAATTACAAAAATAAGAGCTTTAGTGAAGGAATCCTTGATTAACAGTGACCTTCAGTAACATACGTTACAAATGAACGCTAACTTCTGTAAATGCCATCTTCCACTGTAAATGAGTCACCTTTTGTCGCTTGAAAAAAATCACTTGTTGGAGCCGACATTCAACATATAAATTAGATATCACACATGTCACCTCTGGTCACAGTGAGCGAAATCAAATATGGAGAATCGCGACATAAAAGGTTTTTTATCCTTTTGAATGCCATCAGACTATAGAATTACGCACATACATTTGCTGTCCTTTGGCGAGTCTGAAGGTTGCTTTTCTGTTTGACGCAGACAAACATCGAGTCAGATTATATGAAAAGAGAAAAAATGGCAAAATGTGCCATTTTAACAAAACAAACTCAACACTGCACTACATACATGTCCAGACACCTAACATCTAAGAGATAGAACATGCATTTGGCCGAGAAAAATCTCAAGACAGCTCTCCACTATCTTCGGACAAAAGAATTGACTTTTGGGATTAGTACCATTTCCTTTTTCAGCCGATGGAGGGCGTAAAACAACATGCATAGTTATGACTCCACCGGGAAGATCGCATATTGGACCCCTGCACTCCCCAAGAGTTTTGTTGTTCTCCAATATCTTTCCAGCATTGATCAACTTGACATCATTGATGGTTCTTGGCCCGTTCTCTTTCTCTGAAACAAGAAACGCATGAGATATTAACCTCTACAAGGAAGTGTAAGGAGGTCCCAGGAATGAAAGAGAAATATGTAATAAATGCAAAATTATACAATTTGGTTGCACTCTATCCAGGAAGCATGTTCCATGACAAAAGTCTATATCCAAAAATGTCATTGTGCAAAGATCAATTTAGACTTCTTTCTTTCCATCTACCCTACCTTTCACAGAACACAAAGGGAAAAATACTAAGCATAGATCAAATCAATCTACAAATCTGACAAAATATGTTCAAGCTGCTCCTCTTATAAAGTTCCTAGTTCAGTACCCCAATAAAGAGGTAAAGAATAAGATATATCAAAAACAAACTTCACAGAAATAGGAACTGCATTGCAATTTCTCATTTTCAAAGTACACACACAAGCACACACAATGGGTCCAAGAGAGAGCAAACCCACAAAGCACAAGAAAGAAAAATAGAAGGGCTTCGCAACTCACCACACTTTTCCATTAGTCCCGTATATTTGTAGTTGCACCTAGCGACTTGGTTGGTATGCCCATCAAGAGAACAACCCTATTATGACACTAACACATGCATGTGAGAATTAACATTTACATCGAGTGACTTGGTCGATAAACCCATCAAGAGACCAATGCCCGACTATGACACTACATGCATGTGGGAACTAATAAATTCCCACAAAATCATAATTAACATCATCTACACCAAGTGATTTGATTGGTATCCCCATCAAGAGACCTGCTCCTACTATGACACTAACACACATGCACATGAGAATTGAGAAACTCCCACAAAATCATAACTAACATCAAGCTGGCTTATCTGAATTCAAACATGCTAGACATGTTTGACCCATGCATGACATGCTAGCTAACACGTGCTTACCCTATGACTACTACCATTGCATGTTTGACTCATGCTTTATTAAATACTACCATGAACTTTACTATTATCACTTGGCACTGCCACAACTCTAGGCATGCTAGGCCATGTTGATGTTGGATTAACTTCAACAGCCCCCATACAACATCAACACGCACAATTTTTTCCATGTGGACACACCTCTACCCATTGATTCTAACCCTAGCAATGAAGGTGCTTACACTACTTAAACCAGCACACATTTGCTCATATTTTGGAACTCTAAGCAACCTCCTCCCCTCCAACTATTATCGAGTGCGACTGCCATCTCTTCCAGTTTTTGAAGCATAATCACCAGTTAAGCCAATCCTATCGATTCACCTAAGCAAATGCCTCGATTTGGAGGCATATTGAGGAACCCTTCATTTCCTTTGGACACTTTTTTTCACAATGATTTAGTAGCTCCAACACCTCTTGTAGTTTTTTGAAACAATCAAATGACTTCGATATAGGTATTGTCAATTGTATGATCAGCAAAATGTGCTTCATCAACCCCATTGGTTCCACTCATTTTAAGTAGCTCCACAACCCTTTTATTACAATGCCACACAATATGTCCTAATTAACACTTGCATCTCCTTTTCCTTGCATTAGAACTTGATCCATGAGATTTCTCCTAGTTGGATTTCTCTACATACAAAGGGGATTAACAATGATATTATCACCGCTACTCTTCAATTGCCTTTCTTCTTCAAGAAGAAAAATAATCATGCTTCCTAGCATTTGTGACTGTAGAGTTCCAAAGGGGAATGCTTTGTTCCCGAACTCCAATGTCATGCTTTTCAATAGGATTGCCTTTGCACCTTCTTCATCTACTTGAGCTGCTTTGTTCCCGAACTCCAATGTCATGCTTTTCAATAGGATTGCCTTTGCACCTTCTTCATCTACTTGAGCTTCTGTTCTTGCAAATTGATTCATCATAGATTTTAGCTTGCTAACATTACTCACTACACTCTTGCCTAGGGACATCTTCAAATTGAAGAGTTGCTGCTTCAGCAAGGCTTTGGCATTTTTAGACTTTGAGTCAAACAAAATCTTTCTAATGTATCCTAGAGCTCCTTGGAGGTTTTGCACAAATCGACTAGGTGAATTTGTGAGTTGAAGAAGCCCACCCCAATAGGAGATGAAGCTTTTTCATGATTGATTTCCCACTTTGTTGCATGGGAGCGGTAGGTTTCACCTATTTTCCTTCAACAATCCTCCACAAATCTTTCTTTAACTAGATGGAGCTTCATCTTGACCTACCAAGTGTGAATTTTCACCTATAAACTTCTCCAAGGGATAAACTAGTGCCATATTCCTCATAACATACTTCTACACACAATTACTCAAACATGGCAACAATCTATTGAAAATAGAAATTTCTACCCTCTACAACAAATTGCACTCATGGAATCTCCCTATAATTCATCTCCTCTCTATAAGGAGATCAGAGCTGACCTTGCTCCAACACCCATGTGATATTTTGCTATGAATATGAGAGTAGCAGCACACAAACACAAAGCACACATGACGGATTCATGAGAGAGCAAACCTACACAGCACAAGAAAGAAGAAGGGCTTCACAATTCTCCACACTTTTCCATCGGTGACCAACTCCTACTATGACACTAACGCATGCATGAGAGAATGAATAAACTCCCACAAAATCATAACTAACATCATGCTAACTTATGCTTGACTCAAACATGCTAGACAGTGGACACGTTTGACCCATGCATGACATGCTAACTAACACATGCTTACCCTATCACTACTACTATTGCATTTTGATTCATGCTTTATCAAATACCACCACTTGACTTTTACTTTTACCACTACCACAACTCTAGGCATGCTAAGGCACAATAATGTTGGATGGAATTCCAACAGTTTGGCACTCCAATAAAGAGATGAAAAAATAAGATGTATCAAAAACAAACTTCACAGAACTAGGAATTGCATTGCAGTTTCTCATTTTCATTTTTTTACTCAAATCTCTCTCCACAAAAAATGCCTAACAGTTCAATTAGACAGTAAGTCCCTCAAAATGGTGACCAGTGGCTACATGATAGACCTCCATAAAATCATCAAATGATCACGAAATATACACCCCAATGCCAATAGCAGTCCTCAAGTAAACTGGGCTTCAGTCACTAAGGGATGTCAGCTATCTTCAGTTCACACAAAGGCCATGAATAAAGTGAAGTAGATTCTATCCGTATTCAAGTTAAGATTGGACTCTATATGGACAGAGTATGCTCACATATAAAAATTCTAAGCATTCCTTCAGTTCTTAGTAGCATTGTTCAAATAAACAGAAACTTCACCCTGTGACAAATATTTATATTATTCAATGATACAAAATGTAGTTTAGATAGAAAAACAGATCGTGTAAGATTTTATTAGATAACAAGTATCTTTTGTAATTATTTGAACCATATGAATGTCATATTTCATGTCCTTCCTATTTCCATCTGAAGCTAGAATTATCTAAAATATAAGCCTATTTCTTCTCCTCATAACCATCTTGTTTGCAGCAATCTCTTTTCTGTAGCCCTCTCCTCTTCTGCATTTTGTCTCTTCTTTAATCCCTTTCAGTCCTAAACTCTCTCTGCTCCACCTTCCAAATGCATCTCTGTCCTCTTCTTTCCGTATTGTATATATTTGTTCAGATGGCAGAGAGAGAGGTAGATATTTGTTTTGACAGCCACAGGTTTTAAAATTTAAACATAGTTCACATCAAGATAAATTGAACCCACGGCCCAACTTACTAAAGTTCTTGTTCGACACCCTTCGAAATATCAATGTCTATTTCTGTAAATTAAAAAATGCTTATGTGTTGTATAATACAATAGTTTTCCAGTGGTAATCAATAGCCATCCGCATCACTATTTTTCAAGCTAATGATGCATTCCACCTAAGAAACTTATCACATAACCTGTGGGCTTCTTATGATGGACCCAGACAAGTTATATCAACGAAAAGAAACTTCCATAATGCACACAATGAATATCAAACCAAACATAACATTGACATTAAACCAAATGCAGTATAACTTGCCTGGTAACAACCACAAGAATGTTGCACAATACAATATTTAAAATCAAAATCTGAATAAGTCCTGTACACATAAAATCGGGTCTCAAGAACTAAATGACAAAAGTTGTTTAAAGTCCTTTGATTACAAATTGCTACATTTAAAATATCTACACTACCCATGGATAGGACTAGATAGGTTAGACTTTTAGTCTTGGAAGTGCAATCCACTTCAACTCAAATCAGGTTTCATGAACTACGAGACACGCTGTATAGTTGTTTAAAAAATTTCCTAGTTGCACGAGAACCACTCCTGATGTCTCCGAAACTCACTCCCATCGTTCCAACGTTTTTGGGAGCTTGGGAACAGGTACAAAACGTCCCCAATTCGCTGGGAACAGTTCTGGAAACTTGGGAGCTTCAAAGTCAAGGAAATGGGAGCTTGGGAACATTTTAAATAGAGTTTCTGGTGTAGGGAGCCTGTAGAAGATCTTTGTCTGACAGGGAGCTCCCACAAACTCCCAAGCTTGTGGGCCCCAAATTGATGCATCCCTGGCATGTTTTCTCACTGTTTTGCAACTTTAAAAGCCCTTATTTCTACCCATAAAATAGCCATCCCATCATGAAGAATACACATTGTTTGGCAACTGGCATTCTTTTGGCATTTGGCATCATGCTGCATTGTGAGTTGGTGTCTAAGTGAGCAACATTGTGAATCTTAATGTGAGGAGGGCCAAGGTGTACTGAGTAGTCACGATTGAGTGAGTGAGCATTGAGACACATTGAAGAATCACAGGTGAGTGAGGCGCATTGAGGAGCATTGTGAGAAACAGTGTGAGGTGTCTTGCCAACATTTGGTCTTCTCAACATTGTGAGCAGCAGTGTGAAAATTCGTGAACAGCTGCCAGCATTTGTCATTTTCTCAGACCAGCGTTTTCCAGGTATGCTTGTCCACTAAATTCTGCTGTGTGATTCCCTGTACTGACATAAGTTCTGCTGTGTGGTTTCCTAAATTCTGCTGTGTTGTTTTACTATTTCAATTACCTATAAGGTCTGCTTAAGCCTAATAGTAATAGCTTATGACATGACATGTTTGAAGTTTTTTTCAAGGCTTTAGTTATAGAGACCAGTGGATGAGTTTTGTTATCTGTAAGTTGTAACTTGTTGAACAGCTGAATATACTAAAGTAGGAAAGTCTAATATACTATATAGCAATCACAGCAGACAGTATGAGGCAGAGTTGTCCCAGATTGGCCTCCAATTTGGTTGAAAAAAAAAATTAATTCTAAAATCTGAGGCATTGCTGGGAGGCAAAACAGCTCAGAAATGGCCTACATTTTGATTGAAATAAATACTAGAGTGTGGCATTGCTAGGAGGTAGAACATTGCAATATCAGCATTATATTACAATTCTCAATTTTGAGTTTGGCCAAATATGTGTATGGCGTTTTCATGTACCATGAATGTAATATGAACATTGGTAAGTAGTACCTTCAAGCAGCTCATAAATTGAAATATAATATATATCAACACACCATCCACTGTAGTCTTATGGCCTATATGTATCATTGTCTGGATACATTATAGTTTAGAATATGTTTTTAATATATAATATTGCCGGTCCCAACCTGATGTTTCCTGCAAATTTGGATCAAACTTATAGCTGTTCCAGACACTTGCATCCATGTTCCCACATTCCAAAAACTCATGCGACATAGAAAAATTTCTTTACTAGCATACATTAAAACCAATAATACGCTCACAATTATATTGTTGGCATTCACCAACATCTAAATCCAACCCCCATATCAAAGGTATGTTCATATTCAATATCAGACTCTTCATCATAGCTATTAAGGTATTCCTCAACCACCAAACATAAATAGGGTTACATGACCCAGTTTTCAAGTACACAGCAAGAGAGCATAGCTTATCAAGAAATTTCAACAACCACAATTGTATTAGTTTAAAGAGATTTGCAAGACCTTAGACAAACCACATGCCAAGGCCTTTTGTTGGCCCTAGCAAAACTGCTCACAAAATAAACATTTTTTCAAAGCATTTTCTGGAATGCATGCCAGAGTATTTTTCAATCCCAGTCTTTGTTGTCTCCAGAACCAGATTAAAATGACTAAGGCCGTCACTACTTAAGACAAGCATTGCAAAAATGATGTGTTTTCTGCTTTACTAAAAGGAAAATCATGCAAATGTTTTCTGTATAATTCACTGATAAGCTCCAGCCTTCACTTCAAAAATGCTGAACTCCATCTCTAACTGATGAAAGTTTAAAATCATTATGTACTAACTACTGATACAAGTTAATATAATTATAATAATAATTTAATTTTAAGGTCGTGCCCTAGCCAGACACCAAATTGAACCAAACAGAAGGTCGTGCTTTGGTTTTGAGATAGCCAAGCTCAGATCTCAAATGTAACTCCATGCTTACCATGCAGCCATGTTCTCACTGTGGCTCGAGAGGTCCACACCTACCACTTAGGAATTTTTTATCATCATGGTCTAGCCACTTAGAACTTTGCTCATAGTCTGATGAGATATAATCTCTAGGGCAATGCTTTCTATATTAACTCTGCAATCATGCGATTCCTTAAAGACGAGGGAACAAAACATTTTTCTTCTGTAAAATAAATTGCTTCCAGAGTATCACCAAGACAACACTATAACAAAAATCCAGATTCTATACTTTACCTCAAAAGTCGGTTACTTGTGTTTATTTGTTCAAAAAACTCTGTTTAGTTCTGAGAATGATCTCATACAAGGCACGGGCGCAAATACCATCCATTTTGTCTGGTGCAAAATTCAATTTTATTGAGTTAAAAACGACAATGAAGAGGTGGGTGAGAATCAAGCACAAACCCAGGTAACCTCAAAGGAACTACTGTAGTTTTGGATCAGCAATATATTCACAAATTCTGATGTAAAACTAATAACAGAAATCATACAATAAATCTGAATATTACTTTAGTCAAACAAGGAACAGATTTACCTGATGTGCTGTTGTTGTCCTCTTTTCTGTATGTTAAGAAAAAGCTTTTAAGGGATCATTGATCAAACCCTCAGGGCAGATCTCATCATGATCCTTAGGACAATTTTGCCAAGAAGAACTTTAGGGTAAAATCAGAAAACTGACCAGCATGCCAATCATCAATTATAAGAGCTAAAACAGGACACCACTGTTCAGCCTAGTGGCTGAAAAAGAGGCTACTAACAGCCTCAATAAATTCTGTCCAAAACACAGAACTGCTACAGCAATGGTCAGAAGTAATAGCAGTTATAGGGCTGCCCTACAAACCCTATCAAGAGCTGCAAGGGAGGCAGCATACACAGGTCACCATAAAAAGGACAGAGGCAGCATATAGGTGGCACCAGCAATGAGACAGCAGCAGCATATAGCAAGGAGACAGCGGCAGCACACAGGTTGGTAAAAGCAAGGATACAGCGGCAGCATATACAGGTGACAGTACCAGCAAGTAGACAGCGGCAGGCTGGAAAATACCCTTAGGGGTTGGCGGCAGCAAAAGACGGGAAAGGTAAGCCCACGGTGGCTACCCTAAGCAAGAAAAATTGAACAATAGGAGGGCTGCACCACTTCAATGACCAGAACAAAGGAGCCGCAGCAGAACTGACCTAAAGAGGGCCGCACCACTTCAATAACCAGAACAATAGGGGCCGCAGCAAAAACTCAGACCAAGACTTGGCTAGAAAGAAGAGTGAGTGTAGCTAGTGAGAGGAGAGGTCTCTCCTTTTTATAGTTTGGTAGGTAGGTTAGGGTTAGCAAAATTAGCCCTAACTTTAGGATTAGATTAAACCCTAACAATTTAAACAAAAAAAATAAACAATTAATATTTTAATCATAAAATATTAAATGTTAATTAGAATAGTCAACAAGTCAACGAGAGGGGAACAAAGTCAAGGCGGCTAGCAAAGAACCAAACCACATAAACATTAAGGAGGACGTAACTCAAGCAAGGGGTTGCAAAGGTAATAAGATAAGGTCAAGGGGGGTTCTTCTTTAATGGCAGAATGTCCACAAGGGTCTCATTATATAACTTATAAGCCTTTATCATCCCAGCATAAGAGGAAGGTCAATGATGTGATCATGTCCTTCTTAACTGCTCCTAGATCTCATGGACCATCCCGGTAGAGAAGAAGATCACACATCATCTCGGCTTGGTATTTAACCAATAAGTTAGAACTGCCTGGTCCCAAACCAAGATACCCTAGAACGCAACTGGGGGCCCTAGATCACAACTAGGGTCTTATCCACCAAGGTACACAACCAAGGATCAATCCAAGCATCGAGCAAGGATTCCTTGGAACACATCGAGGGGCCCCAGAACACATCTAGGGACTTATATCATCAAACTGCATGGTCCTTGAACAAGAACCCCAGCAATACACCGGGGGCCCTCACTAGGGTCTTTTGCCATGGCTCTAACAGCTTGGTCCCAGACCAAGAACCCCATGAGTGTACTGGGGGGCCTAGATCTCAGCGAGGGTCTTTGCCATCCTCCCGGAGAATGTCTCTTGCAACTGCATTAATTTTAACGAGAAGAAATCCTTTTTGCATGTCTTGCAAAACAGACTCTTTTCACACATTCCGAAAAAGACAGAGAATTTTGATTATTAACAGATATTTGAGAGTTTGAGCCTCTAGTCGGTCAATTCACCTGTACCCATCAAATATAAACTAAGACAGATCATTTTAGAACTTGTCACAAGAAACAAGTTCTCTCTATCCTCGATTTTGCAGAACAATATCACCTATGTTGCATGAGTTTCTGGAATGCGGGAATATTGGGAACGTGGATATGAGTGTCTAGAATGGCTAGAAGTTTTACCCAAATTTGTAGGAAAGGTCAAGTTAGGAGCAGCAATAGTATATATTAAAAAAAGTATAAAAAATATTCTAAACTACAATGTATCCAGACAATGATACATATAGTCTACAAGACTGCAGTGGATGGTGTGTTGATATTAGATAATAGATTGTATTTCAATTTATGATCTGCTAGAAAGTACTACTTACCAATGTTCATATCACATTCATGGTACATGAACACCCCATACACATATTTGGCTAAACTCAAAACTGAGAACTGTAATATCATGCCAATACTGGAATGTTCTACCTCCTAGCAATGCCTAGACTCTAATATTTATTTCAATCAAAATGTAGGCCATTCCTGAACTGTTTTGCCTCCTATCAATGCCTCAGATTTTAGTATAAATTTTATTGCAACCGAATTGGAGGCCAATCCAAGACAGCTCTGCCTCATACTGTCTGTTGGAATTGCTATATAGTATAAACTATAGTATATTAGATTTTTCATACTTTAATATATTCAGCAATTCAACAAGTTACAAGTAACAAAACTCAGCCACCAGTCTCTATAACTAAACCCTGGAAAAAAACTTCAAACATGTCATGTCATGTCATAAGCTAGCTATTACTATTAGGCTTTAGCAAACCTCATAGATAATTGGAATAGTAAAAACACACAACAGAATTTAGGAAACCACGCAGAAGAACTTGCATCACTACAGGAAATCACAGCAGAATTTAGTGGACAAGGATACTTGGAAAACCCTGGTATAAGAAAATGACAAATGCTAGCAGCTGCTCACAAATTCTCACAGTGCTGCTGACAATGCTAAGATGACCAAATGCTGGCAAGACGCCTCACACCATTTTTCACAATGCACTGCTCACAATGCACCTCACTCACCTGTGACTCTTCAATGTGCCTCAGTGCTCACTCAATCAGGACAACTCAATACACCTTGGTCCTCCTCACACAAGACTCACAATGCTGCTCACTCACACAACCACTCACAATGCAGCATGATGCCAAACAATGTGTATTCTTCATGATGGGATGGCTATTTTACAGGTACAAATTAGGGTTTTTGAAAAATTGTTTTATGGTTTTTTGGGGGCTGTCATGATATTGACACCAAAACAGTGAGAACACATGCCAGGGATGCACCTATTTGGGGCCCACAAGTTCCCAAAACAGAGAGAAGCGCCATGAAAAATACAAAAGAAAAAGACAGATTTTCAAGAAAAATAAATGTATTTTTATGTTATAAATGAAAGATTACTTCTAATATAATGCAAACACATTGAATAGAATGTGAAAGACAAATTGACAAAACATAACCAATACCAAATACTATCAAATTGCAGTCCAG
Source organism: Picea mariana (assembly GCA_032191745.1). Lineage (NCBI taxonomy): Eukaryota > Viridiplantae > Streptophyta > Pinopsida > Pinales > Pinaceae > Picea > Picea mariana. The sequence continues at coordinate 752,779 of JASDQU010101667.1, forward strand.
TGTGCCACTGTCCAAACCCTAGCTGTGGTGGTTGTTGATGGAGCTGCTCAGCTGCTGCTGTAAACAGTAGCTAAGAAACCCTCTTCGGTTTGAGCTGAAAACAAGTAAAAATGAACAAAGTGACCCCCAAATCTGCCTTTATAGATGCACTGGTAAGTTGTTTCCGCTTTGACTCGGCGAGACTCATGAGGCAGAACAAGTTTTGACCAAGTCTAAGATGACATGGCGAGCATTTGCCAGCAGAACGAGTTTTTACCAAGTTAACCTGGGTTTGACCAGTTTTTTCCAAGGCTCAACCAACTGGGTTGACTCGACTCCGAGGATCATTCAGACTCAGAGAGATCAGGTAGACTCAGCATAGTCTGGTAACTATGATGGGTAGGCAATAAAAGGTTCTCTCCTACCCTAACCCTCCGTTATTGTTCCATCGCTCTAGCATGAAAACCTGGTCAAGGGCAGGATTTTCCTTTATACAGACCCCAAGGTGATGTCTTACATATGCATACGAGTCATATGACAAATGATGATCCTCAAATCCACCCCTCTACTGTATTAGCAATGAGGCCTAGCATTCGCTCTTTAAGAATAATTTAATCATTATCTTCAAATCTTTTGGTTAAAATTATGTAGAATGTTCCAAGCAGGGATTTCCTATCATGTCTTTCAATGAATAAACTGCAAAGATAATCCTCTGCCACATTGTAAATGAGCTGCCTAAAATATGAAGGAGGATTCTAAACAGAATTAAACAGAATTTGCTGATCTAGTAATTCTCAACACAGAAAACCACGAACCAGAACCCATCTCAAACAGTGTATACCTGTTTCTCTGTTCCAGTCAAACACACACAAACATGTATGTGTGTTCGTGCACCAGGCTGTGGCCTAGAGGCAACTTGGAGCAGTTGTGGTGAGGATGATTCAGGTTCAAATTCCAGTGGGCTCGCTCCCCCTACATGATTGATAGTCATGTGTGGTATTTATTGTAGCTCTGCTGCAATGATGGTGCGACAGCCTAGCTGCCGATGTTGTATAGGTTGCTGCCATTGTTGCTTGGCCTCAGGGCTGTTGACGTATGTGTGGCCTAGCCGCCGCAGTTAATGAGCTTTCAGACCGACCAATCATAACCTGTTTCCAGTGGATATATATATATATATATATATATAAAGAGTGGTGAACTACACACACAAGGGTGTGAACTTGAGGAATTGTCGTCAATGCTCCTCAGTCCACACACTTAACCAGATCTACAAACCAGCCTGCACTAGCAAGCTTTATTATTTATTTTCAGGTGTGTGTGTGTTGTGGGATTGGACCTATTTTCAAATCCTAGATCTGTGGTCAAGAAATTCTGTTTTCAAGTTCCAAGAGAAAGATGGCACAAAGCCCTGCAAAGCAGAAGAGTATCCGAAAAAAGCACCTTCAAAAAAAAACTGATCTATAATAATAAAGAGGGCTGGAATTCCAGACTAACTAAATAGACATAAAATAATTAAAAAAAGATAGCAACATTAAAAGACAAAAATGAAAATCTTACCTTTGGGCCATTGTGCAAGAACGCTTTCCTTCAAGGTGGCAACAGTGGTGGCAGATAAATATCTTCTGGGACCAATGTCTGTACCATCATGTAGCCTGAACTTGACCTCCAAATACTCTTCCCCTGACATTGCTCAAAATGCCCAGATCCTGGTTCAAAAAACCCTCTTAAAGCAGCTTAGAACCCTCAGTTTGGGAACCCTTGTCCGACCTTAAAGGGTAATCCCAGAAAAAACGCTATTACAGGCTTGGATTTTATCAGAAAAAAGCTATTATAACATCTCTAGCAGATACCCTTCTTAAAGAACAGCTTCAATCTGCAAACACCACCATTTGTATCCCTCAAAAACTTTTTCTTTTTCAAATATCAAAAAAACTTGGAATCAAGGTCTTGGCTATATTGATCTTCCTTGAAGCAAAAAATTCAAACCCAAGTCTACAAAAAAATGGAAAAACCTGTCAAAAACTGATTTCAGACTCCCCCTTAGCCATAAACATTAATAAAAGAGAATACAGCCTGATCCTACAAATAATTGACGCAATGATGCATCTTGCTTGAGTATTTATTGATGGTTTCTGCAGCTCCAAGCCATGTCATTGCCTCAATCTGTACTAAATTATTCAACCCAAAGTGTGTACATACGCATCTTGGTGTTGTTCAATCCCATTTCTTCTTTACAACTTCAAGCTAAGGTGGGAATAGCTTTAATCTTTAGTTATGTCTTCTGCATTTGATGTAACTTTAAGTTTGGTCAAAAATGAGTTAATTTCCCATTATGGCTGGAAATCTCATTTTAATGATGAGCCGTTCAATTTGACCAACTCAACTCTCACTCATATGAGGATGATAGATCAACTTCACCGACTTATAAACATCATCACAGGTTCATGTTAACAACACCCCATCTCACGCATTGGCACCTTCATATTTTGAATCTGGTCAAACTAATAAACTAAACATTTTTCTTCAGATCCATATATTTAGTTGGGTATTTTAGGTGGTAGTTGTTGAGTTGCATAGAGAATGACAAGAGTTGTCATTCACGACGTTGGAGACCAGCGTTGTCTTATGCACGTAAGGGGGAGGGGGATTAGGTTCCATTAAGACTGATTTGAAGCAAAGTATGTTTTATATTACAAGTAATGAGGGGATTAGGTTTTTGAGTGTTTTTATGTGGTTTTACGTAAAGTAGTTATTGCTATTAATTTGTAAAGTAAAGTTTTTCTTACATTGAAAAAAAAAGTTATTTAATTTATTAAATATTAATAAAATTATAAAAGTAGATGTTTTTAAACATTTAGAGGGTAAATTTGTAAAGTTTTTAATTGAGAAAGTTTCATATTTTATGTAATTTTTTTAGTTAAGATTTTAAAGTTATATTTTATCTATAATTAAAATTAATGTTAAAATCTTGGATGGAGTGTCTTCTAATCACCAAGTGATGCACTCAGCTTGAGGGGATAGATGGTTGCACCCATCCAGAGTCATGATACACCTGTCCCCTTCACGATTCATCATTTCTTAATGCAAGAGTTGGTGGGTGTACGCATGAGGTTGAGTGTGAACAGTGGTATTGATGGTGAAAAGAAAGGCGACATAGAGCATGACATCCTGCTCTGACCTCATGAAATAGAAGAAGGCTCCTCGTTGGTTAGACCTACCACTTCGCTGCGAGCAAATGGGGCACTTCAACGGTCACAAGCGGCTGGCAAGGATTATGGTGATGAGTGGGGAGTCGTTTACAGGGATAGAACACTCCAGTCTCATAACGAAGATAGAGCAGGGACTGTACCCCCATTTGGATTTGGCATCGGTGTTGGGAATGATTTGGAATCTTCG
>JASDQU010101667.1:756173-771708 GCA_032191745.1 Picea mariana
CCATTAGTCCCGTATATTTGTAGTTGCACCTAGCGACTTGGTTGGTATGCCCATCAAGAGAACAACCCTATTATGACACTAACACATGCATGTGAGAATTAACATTTACATCGAGTGACTTGGTCGATAAACCCATCAAGAGACCAATGCCCGACTATGACACTACATGCATGTGGGAACTAATAAATTCCCACAAAATCATAATTAACATCATCTACACCAAGTGATTTGATTGGTATCCCCATCAAGAGACCTGCTCCTACTATGACACTAACACACATGCACATGAGAATTGAGAAACTCCCACAAAATCATAACTAACATCAAGCTGGCTTATCTGAATTCAAACATGCTAGACATGTTTGACCCATGCATGACATGCTAGCTAACACGTGCTTACCCTATGACTACTACCATTGCATGTTTGACTCATGCTTTATTAAATACTACCATGAACTTTACTATTATCACTTGGCACTGCCACAACTCTAGGCATGCTAGGCCATGTTGATGTTGGATTAACTTCAACAGCCCCCATACAACATCAACACGCACAATTTTTTCCATGTGGACACACCTCTACCCATTGATTCTAACCCTAGCAATGAAGGTGCTTACACTACTTAAACCAGCACACATTTGCTCATATTTTGGAACTCTAAGCAACCTCCTCCCCTCCAACTATTATCGAGTGCGACTGCCATCTCTTCCAGTTTTTGAAGCATAATCACCAGTTAAGCCAATCCTATCGATTCACCTAAGCAAATGCCTCGATTTGGAGGCATATTGAGGAACCCTTCATTTCCTTTGGACACTTTTTTTCACAATGATTTAGTAGCTCCAACACCTCTTGTAGTTTTTTGAAACAATCAAATGACTTCGATATAGGTATTGTCAATTGTATGATCAGCAAAATGTGCTTCATCAACCCCATTGGTTCCACTCATTTTAAGTAGCTCCACAACCCTTTTATTACAATGCCACACAATATGTCCTAATTAACACTTGCATCTCCTTTTCCTTGCATTAGAACTTGATCCATGAGATTTCTCCTAGTTGGATTTCTCTACATACAAAGGGGATTAACAATGATATTATCACCGCTACTCTTCAATTGCCTTTCTTCTTCAAGAAGAAAAATAATCATGCTTCCTAGCATTTGTGACTGTAGAGTTCCAAAGGGGAATGCTTTGTTCCCGAACTCCAATGTCATGCTTTTCAATAGGATTGCCTTTGCACCTTCTTCATCTACTTGAGCTGCTTTGTTCCCGAACTCCAATGTCATGCTTTTCAATAGGATTGCCTTTGCACCTTCTTCATCTACTTGAGCTTCTGTTCTTGCAAATTGATTCATCATAGATTTTAGCTTGCTAACATTACTCACTACACTCTTGCCTAGGGACATCTTCAAATTGAAGAGTTGCTGCTTCAGCAAGGCTTTGGCATTTTTAGACTTTGAGTCAAACAAAATCTTTCTAATGTATCCTAGAGCTCCTTGGAGGTTTTGCACAAATCGACTAGGTGAATTTGTGAGTTGAAGAAGCCCACCCCAATAGGAGATGAAGCTTTTTCATGATTGATTTCCCACTTTGTTGCATGGGAGCGGTAGGTTTCACCTATTTTCCTTCAACAATCCTCCACAAATCTTTCTTTAACTAGATGGAGCTTCATCTTGACCTACCAAGTGTGAATTTTCACCTATAAACTTCTCCAAGGGATAAACTAGTGCCATATTCCTCATAACATACTTCTACACACAATTACTCAAACATGGCAACAATCTATTGAAAATAGAAATTTCTACCCTCTACAACAAATTGCACTCATGGAATCTCCCTATAATTCATCTCCTCTCTATAAGGAGATCAGAGCTGACCTTGCTCCAACACCCATGTGATATTTTGCTATGAATATGAGAGTAGCAGCACACAAACACAAAGCACACATGACGGATTCATGAGAGAGCAAACCTACACAGCACAAGAAAGAAGAAGGGCTTCACAATTCTCCACACTTTTCCATCGGTGACCAACTCCTACTATGACACTAACGCATGCATGAGAGAATGAATAAACTCCCACAAAATCATAACTAACATCATGCTAACTTATGCTTGACTCAAACATGCTAGACAGTGGACACGTTTGACCCATGCATGACATGCTAACTAACACATGCTTACCCTATCACTACTACTATTGCATTTTGATTCATGCTTTATCAAATACCACCACTTGACTTTTACTTTTACCACTACCACAACTCTAGGCATGCTAAGGCACAATAATGTTGGATGGAATTCCAACAGTTTGGCACTCCAATAAAGAGATGAAAAAATAAGATGTATCAAAAACAAACTTCACAGAACTAGGAATTGCATTGCAGTTTCTCATTTTCATTTTTTTACTCAAATCTCTCTCCACAAAAAATGCCTAACAGTTCAATTAGACAGTAAGTCCCTCAAAATGGTGACCAGTGGCTACATGATAGACCTCCATAAAATCATCAAATGATCACGAAATATACACCCCAATGCCAATAGCAGTCCTCAAGTAAACTGGGCTTCAGTCACTAAGGGATGTCAGCTATCTTCAGTTCACACAAAGGCCATGAATAAAGTGAAGTAGATTCTATCCGTATTCAAGTTAAGATTGGACTCTATATGGACAGAGTATGCTCACATATAAAAATTCTAAGCATTCCTTCAGTTCTTAGTAGCATTGTTCAAATAAACAGAAACTTCACCCTGTGACAAATATTTATATTATTCAATGATACAAAATGTAGTTTAGATAGAAAAACAGATCGTGTAAGATTTTATTAGATAACAAGTATCTTTTGTAATTATTTGAACCATATGAATGTCATATTTCATGTCCTTCCTATTTCCATCTGAAGCTAGAATTATCTAAAATATAAGCCTATTTCTTCTCCTCATAACCATCTTGTTTGCAGCAATCTCTTTTCTGTAGCCCTCTCCTCTTCTGCATTTTGTCTCTTCTTTAATCCCTTTCAGTCCTAAACTCTCTCTGCTCCACCTTCCAAATGCATCTCTGTCCTCTTCTTTCCGTATTGTATATATTTGTTCAGATGGCAGAGAGAGAGGTAGATATTTGTTTTGACAGCCACAGGTTTTAAAATTTAAACATAGTTCACATCAAGATAAATTGAACCCACGGCCCAACTTACTAAAGTTCTTGTTCGACACCCTTCGAAATATCAATGTCTATTTCTGTAAATTAAAAAATGCTTATGTGTTGTATAATACAATAGTTTTCCAGTGGTAATCAATAGCCATCCGCATCACTATTTTTCAAGCTAATGATGCATTCCACCTAAGAAACTTATCACATAACCTGTGGGCTTCTTATGATGGACCCAGACAAGTTATATCAACGAAAAGAAACTTCCATAATGCACACAATGAATATCAAACCAAACATAACATTGACATTAAACCAAATGCAGTATAACTTGCCTGGTAACAACCACAAGAATGTTGCACAATACAATATTTAAAATCAAAATCTGAATAAGTCCTGTACACATAAAATCGGGTCTCAAGAACTAAATGACAAAAGTTGTTTAAAGTCCTTTGATTACAAATTGCTACATTTAAAATATCTACACTACCCATGGATAGGACTAGATAGGTTAGACTTTTAGTCTTGGAAGTGCAATCCACTTCAACTCAAATCAGGTTTCATGAACTACGAGACACGCTGTATAGTTGTTTAAAAAATTTCCTAGTTGCACGAGAACCACTCCTGATGTCTCCGAAACTCACTCCCATCGTTCCAACGTTTTTGGGAGCTTGGGAACAGGTACAAAACGTCCCCAATTCGCTGGGAACAGTTCTGGAAACTTGGGAGCTTCAAAGTCAAGGAAATGGGAGCTTGGGAACATTTTAAATAGAGTTTCTGGTGTAGGGAGCCTGTAGAAGATCTTTGTCTGACAGGGAGCTCCCACAAACTCCCAAGCTTGTGGGCCCCAAATTGATGCATCCCTGGCATGTTTTCTCACTGTTTTGCAACTTTAAAAGCCCTTATTTCTACCCATAAAATAGCCATCCCATCATGAAGAATACACATTGTTTGGCAACTGGCATTCTTTTGGCATTTGGCATCATGCTGCATTGTGAGTTGGTGTCTAAGTGAGCAACATTGTGAATCTTAATGTGAGGAGGGCCAAGGTGTACTGAGTAGTCACGATTGAGTGAGTGAGCATTGAGACACATTGAAGAATCACAGGTGAGTGAGGCGCATTGAGGAGCATTGTGAGAAACAGTGTGAGGTGTCTTGCCAACATTTGGTCTTCTCAACATTGTGAGCAGCAGTGTGAAAATTCGTGAACAGCTGCCAGCATTTGTCATTTTCTCAGACCAGCGTTTTCCAGGTATGCTTGTCCACTAAATTCTGCTGTGTGATTCCCTGTACTGACATAAGTTCTGCTGTGTGGTTTCCTAAATTCTGCTGTGTTGTTTTACTATTTCAATTACCTATAAGGTCTGCTTAAGCCTAATAGTAATAGCTTATGACATGACATGTTTGAAGTTTTTTTCAAGGCTTTAGTTATAGAGACCAGTGGATGAGTTTTGTTATCTGTAAGTTGTAACTTGTTGAACAGCTGAATATACTAAAGTAGGAAAGTCTAATATACTATATAGCAATCACAGCAGACAGTATGAGGCAGAGTTGTCCCAGATTGGCCTCCAATTTGGTTGAAAAAAAAAATTAATTCTAAAATCTGAGGCATTGCTGGGAGGCAAAACAGCTCAGAAATGGCCTACATTTTGATTGAAATAAATACTAGAGTGTGGCATTGCTAGGAGGTAGAACATTGCAATATCAGCATTATATTACAATTCTCAATTTTGAGTTTGGCCAAATATGTGTATGGCGTTTTCATGTACCATGAATGTAATATGAACATTGGTAAGTAGTACCTTCAAGCAGCTCATAAATTGAAATATAATATATATCAACACACCATCCACTGTAGTCTTATGGCCTATATGTATCATTGTCTGGATACATTATAGTTTAGAATATGTTTTTAATATATAATATTGCCGGTCCCAACCTGATGTTTCCTGCAAATTTGGATCAAACTTATAGCTGTTCCAGACACTTGCATCCATGTTCCCACATTCCAAAAACTCATGCGACATAGAAAAATTTCTTTACTAGCATACATTAAAACCAATAATACGCTCACAATTATATTGTTGGCATTCACCAACATCTAAATCCAACCCCCATATCAAAGGTATGTTCATATTCAATATCAGACTCTTCATCATAGCTATTAAGGTATTCCTCAACCACCAAACATAAATAGGGTTACATGACCCAGTTTTCAAGTACACAGCAAGAGAGCATAGCTTATCAAGAAATTTCAACAACCACAATTGTATTAGTTTAAAGAGATTTGCAAGACCTTAGACAAACCACATGCCAAGGCCTTTTGTTGGCCCTAGCAAAACTGCTCACAAAATAAACATTTTTTCAAAGCATTTTCTGGAATGCATGCCAGAGTATTTTTCAATCCCAGTCTTTGTTGTCTCCAGAACCAGATTAAAATGACTAAGGCCGTCACTACTTAAGACAAGCATTGCAAAAATGATGTGTTTTCTGCTTTACTAAAAGGAAAATCATGCAAATGTTTTCTGTATAATTCACTGATAAGCTCCAGCCTTCACTTCAAAAATGCTGAACTCCATCTCTAACTGATGAAAGTTTAAAATCATTATGTACTAACTACTGATACAAGTTAATATAATTATAATAATAATTTAATTTTAAGGTCGTGCCCTAGCCAGACACCAAATTGAACCAAACAGAAGGTCGTGCTTTGGTTTTGAGATAGCCAAGCTCAGATCTCAAATGTAACTCCATGCTTACCATGCAGCCATGTTCTCACTGTGGCTCGAGAGGTCCACACCTACCACTTAGGAATTTTTTATCATCATGGTCTAGCCACTTAGAACTTTGCTCATAGTCTGATGAGATATAATCTCTAGGGCAATGCTTTCTATATTAACTCTGCAATCATGCGATTCCTTAAAGACGAGGGAACAAAACATTTTTCTTCTGTAAAATAAATTGCTTCCAGAGTATCACCAAGACAACACTATAACAAAAATCCAGATTCTATACTTTACCTCAAAAGTCGGTTACTTGTGTTTATTTGTTCAAAAAACTCTGTTTAGTTCTGAGAATGATCTCATACAAGGCACGGGCGCAAATACCATCCATTTTGTCTGGTGCAAAATTCAATTTTATTGAGTTAAAAACGACAATGAAGAGGTGGGTGAGAATCAAGCACAAACCCAGGTAACCTCAAAGGAACTACTGTAGTTTTGGATCAGCAATATATTCACAAATTCTGATGTAAAACTAATAACAGAAATCATACAATAAATCTGAATATTACTTTAGTCAAACAAGGAACAGATTTACCTGATGTGCTGTTGTTGTCCTCTTTTCTGTATGTTAAGAAAAAGCTTTTAAGGGATCATTGATCAAACCCTCAGGGCAGATCTCATCATGATCCTTAGGACAATTTTGCCAAGAAGAACTTTAGGGTAAAATCAGAAAACTGACCAGCATGCCAATCATCAATTATAAGAGCTAAAACAGGACACCACTGTTCAGCCTAGTGGCTGAAAAAGAGGCTACTAACAGCCTCAATAAATTCTGTCCAAAACACAGAACTGCTACAGCAATGGTCAGAAGTAATAGCAGTTATAGGGCTGCCCTACAAACCCTATCAAGAGCTGCAAGGGAGGCAGCATACACAGGTCACCATAAAAAGGACAGAGGCAGCATATAGGTGGCACCAGCAATGAGACAGCAGCAGCATATAGCAAGGAGACAGCGGCAGCACACAGGTTGGTAAAAGCAAGGATACAGCGGCAGCATATACAGGTGACAGTACCAGCAAGTAGACAGCGGCAGGCTGGAAAATACCCTTAGGGGTTGGCGGCAGCAAAAGACGGGAAAGGTAAGCCCACGGTGGCTACCCTAAGCAAGAAAAATTGAACAATAGGAGGGCTGCACCACTTCAATGACCAGAACAAAGGAGCCGCAGCAGAACTGACCTAAAGAGGGCCGCACCACTTCAATAACCAGAACAATAGGGGCCGCAGCAAAAACTCAGACCAAGACTTGGCTAGAAAGAAGAGTGAGTGTAGCTAGTGAGAGGAGAGGTCTCTCCTTTTTATAGTTTGGTAGGTAGGTTAGGGTTAGCAAAATTAGCCCTAACTTTAGGATTAGATTAAACCCTAACAATTTAAACAAAAAAAATAAACAATTAATATTTTAATCATAAAATATTAAATGTTAATTAGAATAGTCAACAAGTCAACGAGAGGGGAACAAAGTCAAGGCGGCTAGCAAAGAACCAAACCACATAAACATTAAGGAGGACGTAACTCAAGCAAGGGGTTGCAAAGGTAATAAGATAAGGTCAAGGGGGGTTCTTCTTTAATGGCAGAATGTCCACAAGGGTCTCATTATATAACTTATAAGCCTTTATCATCCCAGCATAAGAGGAAGGTCAATGATGTGATCATGTCCTTCTTAACTGCTCCTAGATCTCATGGACCATCCCGGTAGAGAAGAAGATCACACATCATCTCGGCTTGGTATTTAACCAATAAGTTAGAACTGCCTGGTCCCAAACCAAGATACCCTAGAACGCAACTGGGGGCCCTAGATCACAACTAGGGTCTTATCCACCAAGGTACACAACCAAGGATCAATCCAAGCATCGAGCAAGGATTCCTTGGAACACATCGAGGGGCCCCAGAACACATCTAGGGACTTATATCATCAAACTGCATGGTCCTTGAACAAGAACCCCAGCAATACACCGGGGGCCCTCACTAGGGTCTTTTGCCATGGCTCTAACAGCTTGGTCCCAGACCAAGAACCCCATGAGTGTACTGGGGGGCCTAGATCTCAGCGAGGGTCTTTGCCATCCTCCCGGAGAATGTCTCTTGCAACTGCATTAATTTTAACGAGAAGAAATCCTTTTTGCATGTCTTGCAAAACAGACTCTTTTCACACATTCCGAAAAAGACAGAGAATTTTGATTATTAACAGATATTTGAGAGTTTGAGCCTCTAGTCGGTCAATTCACCTGTACCCATCAAATATAAACTAAGACAGATCATTTTAGAACTTGTCACAAGAAACAAGTTCTCTCTATCCTCGATTTTGCAGAACAATATCACCTATGTTGCATGAGTTTCTGGAATGCGGGAATATTGGGAACGTGGATATGAGTGTCTAGAATGGCTAGAAGTTTTACCCAAATTTGTAGGAAAGGTCAAGTTAGGAGCAGCAATAGTATATATTAAAAAAAGTATAAAAAATATTCTAAACTACAATGTATCCAGACAATGATACATATAGTCTACAAGACTGCAGTGGATGGTGTGTTGATATTAGATAATAGATTGTATTTCAATTTATGATCTGCTAGAAAGTACTACTTACCAATGTTCATATCACATTCATGGTACATGAACACCCCATACACATATTTGGCTAAACTCAAAACTGAGAACTGTAATATCATGCCAATACTGGAATGTTCTACCTCCTAGCAATGCCTAGACTCTAATATTTATTTCAATCAAAATGTAGGCCATTCCTGAACTGTTTTGCCTCCTATCAATGCCTCAGATTTTAGTATAAATTTTATTGCAACCGAATTGGAGGCCAATCCAAGACAGCTCTGCCTCATACTGTCTGTTGGAATTGCTATATAGTATAAACTATAGTATATTAGATTTTTCATACTTTAATATATTCAGCAATTCAACAAGTTACAAGTAACAAAACTCAGCCACCAGTCTCTATAACTAAACCCTGGAAAAAAACTTCAAACATGTCATGTCATGTCATAAGCTAGCTATTACTATTAGGCTTTAGCAAACCTCATAGATAATTGGAATAGTAAAAACACACAACAGAATTTAGGAAACCACGCAGAAGAACTTGCATCACTACAGGAAATCACAGCAGAATTTAGTGGACAAGGATACTTGGAAAACCCTGGTATAAGAAAATGACAAATGCTAGCAGCTGCTCACAAATTCTCACAGTGCTGCTGACAATGCTAAGATGACCAAATGCTGGCAAGACGCCTCACACCATTTTTCACAATGCACTGCTCACAATGCACCTCACTCACCTGTGACTCTTCAATGTGCCTCAGTGCTCACTCAATCAGGACAACTCAATACACCTTGGTCCTCCTCACACAAGACTCACAATGCTGCTCACTCACACAACCACTCACAATGCAGCATGATGCCAAACAATGTGTATTCTTCATGATGGGATGGCTATTTTACAGGTACAAATTAGGGTTTTTGAAAAATTGTTTTATGGTTTTTTGGGGGCTGTCATGATATTGACACCAAAACAGTGAGAACACATGCCAGGGATGCACCTATTTGGGGCCCACAAGTTCCCAAAACAGAGAGAAGCGCCATGAAAAATACAAAAGAAAAAGACAGATTTTCAAGAAAAATAAATGTATTTTTATGTTATAAATGAAAGATTACTTCTAATATAATGCAAACACATTGAATAGAATGTGAAAGACAAATTGACAAAACATAACCAATACCAAATACTATCAAATTGCAGTCCAGTGTGCCACTGTCCAAACCCTAGCTGTGGTGGTTGTTGATGGAGCTGCTCAGCTGCTGCTGTAAACAGTAGCTAAGAAACCCTCTTCGGTTTGAGCTGAAAACAAGTAAAAATGAACAAAGTGACCCCCAAATCTGCCTTTATAGATGCACTGGTAAGTTGTTTCCGCTTTGACTCGGCGAGACTCATGAGGCAGAACAAGTTTTGACCAAGTCTAAGATGACATGGCGAGCATTTGCCAGCAGAACGAGTTTTTACCAAGTTAACCTGGGTTTGACCAGTTTTTTCCAAGGCTCAACCAACTGGGTTGACTCGACTCCGAGGATCATTCAGACTCAGAGAGATCAGGTAGACTCAGCATAGTCTGGTAACTATGATGGGTAGGCAATAAAAGGTTCTCTCCTACCCTAACCCTCCGTTATTGTTCCATCGCTCTAGCATGAAAACCTGGTCAAGGGCAGGATTTTCCTTTATACAGACCCCAAGGTGATGTCTTACATATGCATACGAGTCATATGACAAATGATGATCCTCAAATCCACCCCTCTACTGTATTAGCAATGAGGCCTAGCATTCGCTCTTTAAGAATAATTTAATCATTATCTTCAAATCTTTTGGTTAAAATTATGTAGAATGTTCCAAGCAGGGATTTCCTATCATGTCTTTCAATGAATAAACTGCAAAGATAATCCTCTGCCACATTGTAAATGAGCTGCCTAAAATATGAAGGAGGATTCTAAACAGAATTAAACAGAATTTGCTGATCTAGTAATTCTCAACACAGAAAACCACGAACCAGAACCCATCTCAAACAGTGTATACCTGTTTCTCTGTTCCAGTCAAACACACACAAACATGTATGTGTGTTCGTGCACCAGGCTGTGGCCTAGAGGCAACTTGGAGCAGTTGTGGTGAGGATGATTCAGGTTCAAATTCCAGTGGGCTCGCTCCCCCTACATGATTGATAGTCATGTGTGGTATTTATTGTAGCTCTGCTGCAATGATGGTGCGACAGCCTAGCTGCCGATGTTGTATAGGTTGCTGCCATTGTTGCTTGGCCTCAGGGCTGTTGACGTATGTGTGGCCTAGCCGCCGCAGTTAATGAGCTTTCAGACCGACCAATCATAACCTGTTTCCAGTGGATATATATATATATATATATATATAAAGAGTGGTGAACTACACACACAAGGGTGTGAACTTGAGGAATTGTCGTCAATGCTCCTCAGTCCACACACTTAACCAGATCTACAAACCAGCCTGCACTAGCAAGCTTTATTATTTATTTTCAGGTGTGTGTGTGTTGTGGGATTGGACCTATTTTCAAATCCTAGATCTGTGGTCAAGAAATTCTGTTTTCAAGTTCCAAGAGAAAGATGGCACAAAGCCCTGCAAAGCAGAAGAGTATCCGAAAAAAGCACCTTCAAAAAAAAACTGATCTATAATAATAAAGAGGGCTGGAATTCCAGACTAACTAAATAGACATAAAATAATTAAAAAAAGATAGCAACATTAAAAGACAAAAATGAAAATCTTACCTTTGGGCCATTGTGCAAGAACGCTTTCCTTCAAGGTGGCAACAGTGGTGGCAGATAAATATCTTCTGGGACCAATGTCTGTACCATCATGTAGCCTGAACTTGACCTCCAAATACTCTTCCCCTGACATTGCTCAAAATGCCCAGATCCTGGTTCAAAAAACCCTCTTAAAGCAGCTTAGAACCCTCAGTTTGGGAACCCTTGTCCGACCTTAAAGGGTAATCCCAGAAAAAACGCTATTACAGGCTTGGATTTTATCAGAAAAAAGCTATTATAACATCTCTAGCAGATACCCTTCTTAAAGAACAGCTTCAATCTGCAAACACCACCATTTGTATCCCTCAAAAACTTTTTCTTTTTCAAATATCAAAAAAACTTGGAATCAAGGTCTTGGCTATATTGATCTTCCTTGAAGCAAAAAATTCAAACCCAAGTCTACAAAAAAATGGAAAAACCTGTCAAAAACTGATTTCAGACTCCCCCTTAGCCATAAACATTAATAAAAGAGAATACAGCCTGATCCTACAAATAATTGACGCAATGATGCATCTTGCTTGAGTATTTATTGATGGTTTCTGCAGCTCCAAGCCATGTCATTGCCTCAATCTGTACTAAATTATTCAACCCAAAGTGTGTACATACGCATCTTGGTGTTGTTCAATCCCATTTCTTCTTTACAACTTCAAGCTAAGGTGGGAATAGCTTTAATCTTTAGTTATGTCTTCTGCATTTGATGTAACTTTAAGTTTGGTCAAAAATGAGTTAATTTCCCATTATGGCTGGAAATCTCATTTTAATGATGAGCCGTTCAATTTGACCAACTCAACTCTCACTCATATGAGGATGATAGATCAACTTCACCGACTTATAAACATCATCACAGGTTCATGTTAACAACACCCCATCTCACGCATTGGCACCTTCATATTTTGAATCTGGTCAAACTAATAAACTAAACATTTTTCTTCAGATCCATATATTTAGTTGGGTATTTTAGGTGGTAGTTGTTGAGTTGCATAGAGAATGACAAGAGTTGTCATTCACGACGTTGGAGACCAGCGTTGTCTTATGCACGTAAGGGGGAGGGGGATTAGGTTCCATTAAGACTGATTTGAAGCAAAGTATGTTTTATATTACAAGTAATGAGGGGATTAGGTTTTTGAGTGTTTTTATGTGGTTTTACGTAAAGTAGTTATTGCTATTAATTTGTAAAGTAAAGTTTTTCTTACATTGAAAAAAAAAGTTATTTAATTTATTAAATATTAATAAAATTATAAAAGTAGATGTTTTTAAACATTTAGAGGGTAAATTTGTAAAGTTTTTAATTGAGAAAGTTTCATATTTTATGTAATTTTTTTAGTTAAGATTTTAAAGTTATATTTTATCTATAATTAAAATTAATGTTAAAATCTTGGATGGAGTGTCTTCTAATCACCAAGTGATGCACTCAGCTTGAGGGGATAGATGGTTGCACCCATCCAGAGTCATGATACACCTGTCCCCTTCACGATTCATCATTTCTTAATGCAAGAGTTGGTGGGTGTACGCATGAGGTTGAGTGTGAACAGTGGTATTGATGGTGAAAAGAAAGGCGACATAGAGCATGACATCCTGCTCTGACCTCATGAAATAGAAGAAGGCTCCTCGTTGGTTAGACCTACCACTTCGCTGCGAGCAAATGGGGCACTTCAACGGTCACAAGCGGCTGGCAAGGATTATGGTGATGAGTGGGGAGTCGTTTACAGGGATAGAACACTCCAGTCTCATAACGAAGATAGAGCAGGGACTGTACCCCCATTTGGATTTGGCATCGGTGTTGGGAATGATTTGGAATCTTCGATCGTTGCTACTCAACAAGGCAGCACAAGACCCATCTTCCCCCAGGTTTCTCATGAACGGTGACAATGGAGGCTCTAGTTTTAGTCTTTTATTTTGTTTATGCTATCTAGTTTTGCATAATGTGGCAAATCTTAGTAGTGGACGTGAACTTGTTAAGACTGATGTTTTTAAGATTTTCAAGACATATGACAAGTTTGGTTTCTCTTCTAGGCAAGTTTTTTTGGCTCCTAAGAGACTATCATGGTCTCTTTGGGCTGGAACAATTATGCTTATGTTGTAAATTTTGTCTATAATTAATACAAGAGCCACATACTTCAAAAAATATATATATTTAAAATTAAAAAAAAAGAATGTAATTATAAATGAAGAGAAAAATAAATTGATAATATAAGAAACATTTATCCATTAACATAATTAAAATTAAAGTGACAAATTATTAAAACATAAAAATAAGAATAAAACTAAAATATCCAAAAATAAAAGAATAGAATAAAGTGGTAAAAATAAAGATAAGAAAAAAATACAAATAAATTTATATTTTGAAATTGTTTTAAGGTAAAAATATTTTTTTATATGTTAATCATTATCATTTAGGATTTAATTATTTTATTTTTTATAAATTAATTTTATTGATAAATAAAATATTTACTAAATTTTTATGTCTAAAAAATTATTTAATTATAAATAAATAAAAATTATTAATAATATATTTAGTTATAAAAATTTATATTATATATGTTTTATATTCAAATAAATATTTTTATTATACAAATTTAAACTTGGAAATTTTATCTTATTTTACCATTTAATTTTATAGTTAAATAATTAAGTATAAAAAAATCAAAATTTATATTATATTTAATATCAAAATTATTAATCAATATTTTAAATGCAAATTATTCACAAAATACCCATTATCCTTTAAAAAAAAATACTCAAATAATTTATTATTATTTATTTTCATTATCCCGTTACAAAAAGACTCAAATAATTTATTAATTAATCAATATTTCAAAATGCAAATCATTCACAAAATACCCATCATCTCCTTTTAAAAAAACTAAATTAAACTAATTTGTTATTATTTATTTACCATTGTCCCATTACAAAGATACTCAAATAATTTGTTATTTAATACATAGGTATGACCCATGTGCTCTTGTAATTAAGCACCTTGATAAAGGTAAGGTAATTGATTTAGAAATATGTGACAACAACCCAAATTGGTGTTATGGCACCAAAAGCTAATGATTATATATTTTGAATTCAACAACATGGACTTTATAGAAATGGTTGCGTTTTTTCCATATCGTAACGTGTTGTTCAAGATGGATATAATTGACTTGACTTTGCAACACCGACACCAGCTATATAAGTAGGTAAAAGAAATGATCCCATTACTATTGATTATTGATGTTAATCCGTGACAGTTCTTTCAGTACAATGATGTTTGCATATTATTTATAAGTACTTGTATATGTTAAGGGTTTCGATTGGTTGATTTTTCCATGCTTGGATGGATGCACTAATTATTGGAATCATTGATTAATATGGTGGATGGTAAGATCCGGTGAAGAATTTGTAAAAGAAAGTAGTGACATTCAAGATTGATAAAAAAAATCAGCCACAATTTTGAAAAAAATGTGTTATTGAAAGGGACATAAGCATAATGATAGAGTTACTTTTTTTAATGAATTGGACATTACGGATTTAGAAAGAGAAACAATGTCATTAATCAATTCAATGAAAGCAAAGAGTTTGATATGTTACTAGAGCTTCCCTCAACTTTAATTCAATTAGAAAAATCAAAAAAAGAAAGGGAAAAAAATAAAATCTATCAACAAAATACATTGGACATTTTCAAATATTGTAAAATAGCTAGGTCAAAAAATGATTTTAGGTGTAAAATGTGTAATTAGGAGTTCAAACTCAAACGAAAGGTAAAAAAATGATATTTAACCTTAAATATGCGACATAAAACCTAGAACTAAATGTATCTCTCATATATACAAAAAAAAAATGAAATAACAATGTTTTTATTTATAAAAAAATAAAAGACTATATAAAAATAAAAGCGCATTGTAGAGAATTTAGATACTAATTTCAAAGGAAATGGCTATGTACATTGTGGAGAATTTAGATACCAAATTCAAAGAAAATGGCTATGTATAAAAATAAAAGTGCATTGTAAAGAATTTAGATACTGAATTTAAAAGATAATCACCATTTAAAATTTGACTATCATCCTCAAGCCCGAGACCTAAATGATAATTGGTTTAATTATTGACTATTATAATTGGAGTTTACAAGATTGCACATCTAGAAGTATGTTTCGCACCACTATATCGTTAGATGACACATTCATTTTTAATAAACTAAGTACTCATCTAACAAAATGGAGTATTCTTATCTTTGTAATAGAAATACAATTTATAGAAGATATGAATTGATGTCAAATAACATAAGCTTATTTCCAAGTAATCATTATTT
>JASDQU010101667.1:771758-787980 GCA_032191745.1 Picea mariana
CCATTAGTCCCGTATATTTGTAGTTGCACCTAGCGACTTGGTTGGTATGCCCATCAAGAGAACAACCCTATTATGACACTAACACATGCATGTGAGAATTAACATTTACATCGAGTGACTTGGTCGATAAACCCATCAAGAGACCAATGCCCGACTATGACACTACATGCATGTGGGAACTAATAAATTCCCACAAAATCATAATTAACATCATCTACACCAAGTGATTTGATTGGTATCCCCATCAAGAGACCTGCTCCTACTATGACACTAACACACATGCACATGAGAATTGAGAAACTCCCACAAAATCATAACTAACATCAAGCTGGCTTATCTGAATTCAAACATGCTAGACATGTTTGACCCATGCATGACATGCTAGCTAACACGTGCTTACCCTATGACTACTACCATTGCATGTTTGACTCATGCTTTATTAAATACTACCATGAACTTTACTATTATCACTTGGCACTGCCACAACTCTAGGCATGCTAGGCCATGTTGATGTTGGATTAACTTCAACAGCCCCCATACAACATCAACACGCACAATTTTTTCCATGTGGACACACCTCTACCCATTGATTCTAACCCTAGCAATGAAGGTGCTTACACTACTTAAACCAGCACACATTTGCTCATATTTTGGAACTCTAAGCAACCTCCTCCCCTCCAACTATTATCGAGTGCGACTGCCATCTCTTCCAGTTTTTGAAGCATAATCACCAGTTAAGCCAATCCTATCGATTCACCTAAGCAAATGCCTCGATTTGGAGGCATATTGAGGAACCCTTCATTTCCTTTGGACACTTTTTTTCACAATGATTTAGTAGCTCCAACACCTCTTGTAGTTTTTTGAAACAATCAAATGACTTCGATATAGGTATTGTCAATTGTATGATCAGCAAAATGTGCTTCATCAACCCCATTGGTTCCACTCATTTTAAGTAGCTCCACAACCCTTTTATTACAATGCCACACAATATGTCCTAATTAACACTTGCATCTCCTTTTCCTTGCATTAGAACTTGATCCATGAGATTTCTCCTAGTTGGATTTCTCTACATACAAAGGGGATTAACAATGATATTATCACCGCTACTCTTCAATTGCCTTTCTTCTTCAAGAAGAAAAATAATCATGCTTCCTAGCATTTGTGACTGTAGAGTTCCAAAGGGGAATGCTTTGTTCCCGAACTCCAATGTCATGCTTTTCAATAGGATTGCCTTTGCACCTTCTTCATCTACTTGAGCTGCTTTGTTCCCGAACTCCAATGTCATGCTTTTCAATAGGATTGCCTTTGCACCTTCTTCATCTACTTGAGCTTCTGTTCTTGCAAATTGATTCATCATAGATTTTAGCTTGCTAACATTACTCACTACACTCTTGCCTAGGGACATCTTCAAATTGAAGAGTTGCTGCTTCAGCAAGGCTTTGGCATTTTTAGACTTTGAGTCAAACAAAATCTTTCTAATGTATCCTAGAGCTCCTTGGAGGTTTTGCACAAATCGACTAGGTGAATTTGTGAGTTGAAGAAGCCCACCCCAATAGGAGATGAAGCTTTTTCATGATTGATTTCCCACTTTGTTGCATGGGAGCGGTAGGTTTCACCTATTTTCCTTCAACAATCCTCCACAAATCTTTCTTTAACTAGATGGAGCTTCATCTTGACCTACCAAGTGTGAATTTTCACCTATAAACTTCTCCAAGGGATAAACTAGTGCCATATTCCTCATAACATACTTCTACACACAATTACTCAAACATGGCAACAATCTATTGAAAATAGAAATTTCTACCCTCTACAACAAATTGCACTCATGGAATCTCCCTATAATTCATCTCCTCTCTATAAGGAGATCAGAGCTGACCTTGCTCCAACACCCATGTGATATTTTGCTATGAATATGAGAGTAGCAGCACACAAACACAAAGCACACATGACGGATTCATGAGAGAGCAAACCTACACAGCACAAGAAAGAAGAAGGGCTTCACAATTCTCCACACTTTTCCATCGGTGACCAACTCCTACTATGACACTAACGCATGCATGAGAGAATGAATAAACTCCCACAAAATCATAACTAACATCATGCTAACTTATGCTTGACTCAAACATGCTAGACAGTGGACACGTTTGACCCATGCATGACATGCTAACTAACACATGCTTACCCTATCACTACTACTATTGCATTTTGATTCATGCTTTATCAAATACCACCACTTGACTTTTACTTTTACCACTACCACAACTCTAGGCATGCTAAGGCACAATAATGTTGGATGGAATTCCAACAGTTTGGCACTCCAATAAAGAGATGAAAAAATAAGATGTATCAAAAACAAACTTCACAGAACTAGGAATTGCATTGCAGTTTCTCATTTTCATTTTTTTACTCAAATCTCTCTCCACAAAAAATGCCTAACAGTTCAATTAGACAGTAAGTCCCTCAAAATGGTGACCAGTGGCTACATGATAGACCTCCATAAAATCATCAAATGATCACGAAATATACACCCCAATGCCAATAGCAGTCCTCAAGTAAACTGGGCTTCAGTCACTAAGGGATGTCAGCTATCTTCAGTTCACACAAAGGCCATGAATAAAGTGAAGTAGATTCTATCCGTATTCAAGTTAAGATTGGACTCTATATGGACAGAGTATGCTCACATATAAAAATTCTAAGCATTCCTTCAGTTCTTAGTAGCATTGTTCAAATAAACAGAAACTTCACCCTGTGACAAATATTTATATTATTCAATGATACAAAATGTAGTTTAGATAGAAAAACAGATCGTGTAAGATTTTATTAGATAACAAGTATCTTTTGTAATTATTTGAACCATATGAATGTCATATTTCATGTCCTTCCTATTTCCATCTGAAGCTAGAATTATCTAAAATATAAGCCTATTTCTTCTCCTCATAACCATCTTGTTTGCAGCAATCTCTTTTCTGTAGCCCTCTCCTCTTCTGCATTTTGTCTCTTCTTTAATCCCTTTCAGTCCTAAACTCTCTCTGCTCCACCTTCCAAATGCATCTCTGTCCTCTTCTTTCCGTATTGTATATATTTGTTCAGATGGCAGAGAGAGAGGTAGATATTTGTTTTGACAGCCACAGGTTTTAAAATTTAAACATAGTTCACATCAAGATAAATTGAACCCACGGCCCAACTTACTAAAGTTCTTGTTCGACACCCTTCGAAATATCAATGTCTATTTCTGTAAATTAAAAAATGCTTATGTGTTGTATAATACAATAGTTTTCCAGTGGTAATCAATAGCCATCCGCATCACTATTTTTCAAGCTAATGATGCATTCCACCTAAGAAACTTATCACATAACCTGTGGGCTTCTTATGATGGACCCAGACAAGTTATATCAACGAAAAGAAACTTCCATAATGCACACAATGAATATCAAACCAAACATAACATTGACATTAAACCAAATGCAGTATAACTTGCCTGGTAACAACCACAAGAATGTTGCACAATACAATATTTAAAATCAAAATCTGAATAAGTCCTGTACACATAAAATCGGGTCTCAAGAACTAAATGACAAAAGTTGTTTAAAGTCCTTTGATTACAAATTGCTACATTTAAAATATCTACACTACCCATGGATAGGACTAGATAGGTTAGACTTTTAGTCTTGGAAGTGCAATCCACTTCAACTCAAATCAGGTTTCATGAACTACGAGACACGCTGTATAGTTGTTTAAAAAATTTCCTAGTTGCACGAGAACCACTCCTGATGTCTCCGAAACTCACTCCCATCGTTCCAACGTTTTTGGGAGCTTGGGAACAGGTACAAAACGTCCCCAATTCGCTGGGAACAGTTCTGGAAACTTGGGAGCTTCAAAGTCAAGGAAATGGGAGCTTGGGAACATTTTAAATAGAGTTTCTGGTGTAGGGAGCCTGTAGAAGATCTTTGTCTGACAGGGAGCTCCCACAAACTCCCAAGCTTGTGGGCCCCAAATTGATGCATCCCTGGCATGTTTTCTCACTGTTTTGCAACTTTAAAAGCCCTTATTTCTACCCATAAAATAGCCATCCCATCATGAAGAATACACATTGTTTGGCAACTGGCATTCTTTTGGCATTTGGCATCATGCTGCATTGTGAGTTGGTGTCTAAGTGAGCAACATTGTGAATCTTAATGTGAGGAGGGCCAAGGTGTACTGAGTAGTCACGATTGAGTGAGTGAGCATTGAGACACATTGAAGAATCACAGGTGAGTGAGGCGCATTGAGGAGCATTGTGAGAAACAGTGTGAGGTGTCTTGCCAACATTTGGTCTTCTCAACATTGTGAGCAGCAGTGTGAAAATTCGTGAACAGCTGCCAGCATTTGTCATTTTCTCAGACCAGCGTTTTCCAGGTATGCTTGTCCACTAAATTCTGCTGTGTGATTCCCTGTACTGACATAAGTTCTGCTGTGTGGTTTCCTAAATTCTGCTGTGTTGTTTTACTATTTCAATTACCTATAAGGTCTGCTTAAGCCTAATAGTAATAGCTTATGACATGACATGTTTGAAGTTTTTTTCAAGGCTTTAGTTATAGAGACCAGTGGATGAGTTTTGTTATCTGTAAGTTGTAACTTGTTGAACAGCTGAATATACTAAAGTAGGAAAGTCTAATATACTATATAGCAATCACAGCAGACAGTATGAGGCAGAGTTGTCCCAGATTGGCCTCCAATTTGGTTGAAAAAAAAAATTAATTCTAAAATCTGAGGCATTGCTGGGAGGCAAAACAGCTCAGAAATGGCCTACATTTTGATTGAAATAAATACTAGAGTGTGGCATTGCTAGGAGGTAGAACATTGCAATATCAGCATTATATTACAATTCTCAATTTTGAGTTTGGCCAAATATGTGTATGGCGTTTTCATGTACCATGAATGTAATATGAACATTGGTAAGTAGTACCTTCAAGCAGCTCATAAATTGAAATATAATATATATCAACACACCATCCACTGTAGTCTTATGGCCTATATGTATCATTGTCTGGATACATTATAGTTTAGAATATGTTTTTAATATATAATATTGCCGGTCCCAACCTGATGTTTCCTGCAAATTTGGATCAAACTTATAGCTGTTCCAGACACTTGCATCCATGTTCCCACATTCCAAAAACTCATGCGACATAGAAAAATTTCTTTACTAGCATACATTAAAACCAATAATACGCTCACAATTATATTGTTGGCATTCACCAACATCTAAATCCAACCCCCATATCAAAGGTATGTTCATATTCAATATCAGACTCTTCATCATAGCTATTAAGGTATTCCTCAACCACCAAACATAAATAGGGTTACATGACCCAGTTTTCAAGTACACAGCAAGAGAGCATAGCTTATCAAGAAATTTCAACAACCACAATTGTATTAGTTTAAAGAGATTTGCAAGACCTTAGACAAACCACATGCCAAGGCCTTTTGTTGGCCCTAGCAAAACTGCTCACAAAATAAACATTTTTTCAAAGCATTTTCTGGAATGCATGCCAGAGTATTTTTCAATCCCAGTCTTTGTTGTCTCCAGAACCAGATTAAAATGACTAAGGCCGTCACTACTTAAGACAAGCATTGCAAAAATGATGTGTTTTCTGCTTTACTAAAAGGAAAATCATGCAAATGTTTTCTGTATAATTCACTGATAAGCTCCAGCCTTCACTTCAAAAATGCTGAACTCCATCTCTAACTGATGAAAGTTTAAAATCATTATGTACTAACTACTGATACAAGTTAATATAATTATAATAATAATTTAATTTTAAGGTCGTGCCCTAGCCAGACACCAAATTGAACCAAACAGAAGGTCGTGCTTTGGTTTTGAGATAGCCAAGCTCAGATCTCAAATGTAACTCCATGCTTACCATGCAGCCATGTTCTCACTGTGGCTCGAGAGGTCCACACCTACCACTTAGGAATTTTTTATCATCATGGTCTAGCCACTTAGAACTTTGCTCATAGTCTGATGAGATATAATCTCTAGGGCAATGCTTTCTATATTAACTCTGCAATCATGCGATTCCTTAAAGACGAGGGAACAAAACATTTTTCTTCTGTAAAATAAATTGCTTCCAGAGTATCACCAAGACAACACTATAACAAAAATCCAGATTCTATACTTTACCTCAAAAGTCGGTTACTTGTGTTTATTTGTTCAAAAAACTCTGTTTAGTTCTGAGAATGATCTCATACAAGGCACGGGCGCAAATACCATCCATTTTGTCTGGTGCAAAATTCAATTTTATTGAGTTAAAAACGACAATGAAGAGGTGGGTGAGAATCAAGCACAAACCCAGGTAACCTCAAAGGAACTACTGTAGTTTTGGATCAGCAATATATTCACAAATTCTGATGTAAAACTAATAACAGAAATCATACAATAAATCTGAATATTACTTTAGTCAAACAAGGAACAGATTTACCTGATGTGCTGTTGTTGTCCTCTTTTCTGTATGTTAAGAAAAAGCTTTTAAGGGATCATTGATCAAACCCTCAGGGCAGATCTCATCATGATCCTTAGGACAATTTTGCCAAGAAGAACTTTAGGGTAAAATCAGAAAACTGACCAGCATGCCAATCATCAATTATAAGAGCTAAAACAGGACACCACTGTTCAGCCTAGTGGCTGAAAAAGAGGCTACTAACAGCCTCAATAAATTCTGTCCAAAACACAGAACTGCTACAGCAATGGTCAGAAGTAATAGCAGTTATAGGGCTGCCCTACAAACCCTATCAAGAGCTGCAAGGGAGGCAGCATACACAGGTCACCATAAAAAGGACAGAGGCAGCATATAGGTGGCACCAGCAATGAGACAGCAGCAGCATATAGCAAGGAGACAGCGGCAGCACACAGGTTGGTAAAAGCAAGGATACAGCGGCAGCATATACAGGTGACAGTACCAGCAAGTAGACAGCGGCAGGCTGGAAAATACCCTTAGGGGTTGGCGGCAGCAAAAGACGGGAAAGGTAAGCCCACGGTGGCTACCCTAAGCAAGAAAAATTGAACAATAGGAGGGCTGCACCACTTCAATGACCAGAACAAAGGAGCCGCAGCAGAACTGACCTAAAGAGGGCCGCACCACTTCAATAACCAGAACAATAGGGGCCGCAGCAAAAACTCAGACCAAGACTTGGCTAGAAAGAAGAGTGAGTGTAGCTAGTGAGAGGAGAGGTCTCTCCTTTTTATAGTTTGGTAGGTAGGTTAGGGTTAGCAAAATTAGCCCTAACTTTAGGATTAGATTAAACCCTAACAATTTAAACAAAAAAAATAAACAATTAATATTTTAATCATAAAATATTAAATGTTAATTAGAATAGTCAACAAGTCAACGAGAGGGGAACAAAGTCAAGGCGGCTAGCAAAGAACCAAACCACATAAACATTAAGGAGGACGTAACTCAAGCAAGGGGTTGCAAAGGTAATAAGATAAGGTCAAGGGGGGTTCTTCTTTAATGGCAGAATGTCCACAAGGGTCTCATTATATAACTTATAAGCCTTTATCATCCCAGCATAAGAGGAAGGTCAATGATGTGATCATGTCCTTCTTAACTGCTCCTAGATCTCATGGACCATCCCGGTAGAGAAGAAGATCACACATCATCTCGGCTTGGTATTTAACCAATAAGTTAGAACTGCCTGGTCCCAAACCAAGATACCCTAGAACGCAACTGGGGGCCCTAGATCACAACTAGGGTCTTATCCACCAAGGTACACAACCAAGGATCAATCCAAGCATCGAGCAAGGATTCCTTGGAACACATCGAGGGGCCCCAGAACACATCTAGGGACTTATATCATCAAACTGCATGGTCCTTGAACAAGAACCCCAGCAATACACCGGGGGCCCTCACTAGGGTCTTTTGCCATGGCTCTAACAGCTTGGTCCCAGACCAAGAACCCCATGAGTGTACTGGGGGGCCTAGATCTCAGCGAGGGTCTTTGCCATCCTCCCGGAGAATGTCTCTTGCAACTGCATTAATTTTAACGAGAAGAAATCCTTTTTGCATGTCTTGCAAAACAGACTCTTTTCACACATTCCGAAAAAGACAGAGAATTTTGATTATTAACAGATATTTGAGAGTTTGAGCCTCTAGTCGGTCAATTCACCTGTACCCATCAAATATAAACTAAGACAGATCATTTTAGAACTTGTCACAAGAAACAAGTTCTCTCTATCCTCGATTTTGCAGAACAATATCACCTATGTTGCATGAGTTTCTGGAATGCGGGAATATTGGGAACGTGGATATGAGTGTCTAGAATGGCTAGAAGTTTTACCCAAATTTGTAGGAAAGGTCAAGTTAGGAGCAGCAATAGTATATATTAAAAAAAGTATAAAAAATATTCTAAACTACAATGTATCCAGACAATGATACATATAGTCTACAAGACTGCAGTGGATGGTGTGTTGATATTAGATAATAGATTGTATTTCAATTTATGATCTGCTAGAAAGTACTACTTACCAATGTTCATATCACATTCATGGTACATGAACACCCCATACACATATTTGGCTAAACTCAAAACTGAGAACTGTAATATCATGCCAATACTGGAATGTTCTACCTCCTAGCAATGCCTAGACTCTAATATTTATTTCAATCAAAATGTAGGCCATTCCTGAACTGTTTTGCCTCCTATCAATGCCTCAGATTTTAGTATAAATTTTATTGCAACCGAATTGGAGGCCAATCCAAGACAGCTCTGCCTCATACTGTCTGTTGGAATTGCTATATAGTATAAACTATAGTATATTAGATTTTTCATACTTTAATATATTCAGCAATTCAACAAGTTACAAGTAACAAAACTCAGCCACCAGTCTCTATAACTAAACCCTGGAAAAAAACTTCAAACATGTCATGTCATGTCATAAGCTAGCTATTACTATTAGGCTTTAGCAAACCTCATAGATAATTGGAATAGTAAAAACACACAACAGAATTTAGGAAACCACGCAGAAGAACTTGCATCACTACAGGAAATCACAGCAGAATTTAGTGGACAAGGATACTTGGAAAACCCTGGTATAAGAAAATGACAAATGCTAGCAGCTGCTCACAAATTCTCACAGTGCTGCTGACAATGCTAAGATGACCAAATGCTGGCAAGACGCCTCACACCATTTTTCACAATGCACTGCTCACAATGCACCTCACTCACCTGTGACTCTTCAATGTGCCTCAGTGCTCACTCAATCAGGACAACTCAATACACCTTGGTCCTCCTCACACAAGACTCACAATGCTGCTCACTCACACAACCACTCACAATGCAGCATGATGCCAAACAATGTGTATTCTTCATGATGGGATGGCTATTTTACAGGTACAAATTAGGGTTTTTGAAAAATTGTTTTATGGTTTTTTGGGGGCTGTCATGATATTGACACCAAAACAGTGAGAACACATGCCAGGGATGCACCTATTTGGGGCCCACAAGTTCCCAAAACAGAGAGAAGCGCCATGAAAAATACAAAAGAAAAAGACAGATTTTCAAGAAAAATAAATGTATTTTTATGTTATAAATGAAAGATTACTTCTAATATAATGCAAACACATTGAATAGAATGTGAAAGACAAATTGACAAAACATAACCAATACCAAATACTATCAAATTGCAGTCCAGTGTGCCACTGTCCAAACCCTAGCTGTGGTGGTTGTTGATGGAGCTGCTCAGCTGCTGCTGTAAACAGTAGCTAAGAAACCCTCTTCGGTTTGAGCTGAAAACAAGTAAAAATGAACAAAGTGACCCCCAAATCTGCCTTTATAGATGCACTGGTAAGTTGTTTCCGCTTTGACTCGGCGAGACTCATGAGGCAGAACAAGTTTTGACCAAGTCTAAGATGACATGGCGAGCATTTGCCAGCAGAACGAGTTTTTACCAAGTTAACCTGGGTTTGACCAGTTTTTTCCAAGGCTCAACCAACTGGGTTGACTCGACTCCGAGGATCATTCAGACTCAGAGAGATCAGGTAGACTCAGCATAGTCTGGTAACTATGATGGGTAGGCAATAAAAGGTTCTCTCCTACCCTAACCCTCCGTTATTGTTCCATCGCTCTAGCATGAAAACCTGGTCAAGGGCAGGATTTTCCTTTATACAGACCCCAAGGTGATGTCTTACATATGCATACGAGTCATATGACAAATGATGATCCTCAAATCCACCCCTCTACTGTATTAGCAATGAGGCCTAGCATTCGCTCTTTAAGAATAATTTAATCATTATCTTCAAATCTTTTGGTTAAAATTATGTAGAATGTTCCAAGCAGGGATTTCCTATCATGTCTTTCAATGAATAAACTGCAAAGATAATCCTCTGCCACATTGTAAAT
Organism: Picea mariana; assembly: GCA_032191745.1. NCBI lineage: Eukaryota > Viridiplantae > Streptophyta > Pinopsida > Pinales > Pinaceae > Picea > Picea mariana. The sequence continues at coordinate 782,136 of JASDQU010101667.1, forward strand.
GAGCTGCCTAAAATATGAAGGAGGATTCTAAACAGAATTAAACAGAATTTGCTGATCTAGTAATTCTCAACACAGAAAACCACGAACCAGAACCCATCTCAAACAGTGTATACCTGTTTCTCTGTTCCAGTCAAACACACACAAACATGTATGTGTGTTCGTGCACCAGGCTGTGGCCTAGAGGCAACTTGGAGCAGTTGTGGTGAGGATGATTCAGGTTCAAATTCCAGTGGGCTCGCTCCCCCTACATGATTGATAGTCATGTGTGGTATTTATTGTAGCTCTGCTGCAATGATGGTGCGACAGCCTAGCTGCCGATGTTGTATAGGTTGCTGCCATTGTTGCTTGGCCTCAGGGCTGTTGACGTATGTGTGGCCTAGCCGCCGCAGTTAATGAGCTTTCAGACCGACCAATCATAACCTGTTTCCAGTGGATATATATATATATATATATATATAAAGAGTGGTGAACTACACACACAAGGGTGTGAACTTGAGGAATTGTCGTCAATGCTCCTCAGTCCACACACTTAACCAGATCTACAAACCAGCCTGCACTAGCAAGCTTTATTATTTATTTTCAGGTGTGTGTGTGTTGTGGGATTGGACCTATTTTCAAATCCTAGATCTGTGGTCAAGAAATTCTGTTTTCAAGTTCCAAGAGAAAGATGGCACAAAGCCCTGCAAAGCAGAAGAGTATCCGAAAAAAGCACCTTCAAAAAAAAACTGATCTATAATAATAAAGAGGGCTGGAATTCCAGACTAACTAAATAGACATAAAATAATTAAAAAAAGATAGCAACATTAAAAGACAAAAATGAAAATCTTACCTTTGGGCCATTGTGCAAGAACGCTTTCCTTCAAGGTGGCAACAGTGGTGGCAGATAAATATCTTCTGGGACCAATGTCTGTACCATCATGTAGCCTGAACTTGACCTCCAAATACTCTTCCCCTGACATTGCTCAAAATGCCCAGATCCTGGTTCAAAAAACCCTCTTAAAGCAGCTTAGAACCCTCAGTTTGGGAACCCTTGTCCGACCTTAAAGGGTAATCCCAGAAAAAACGCTATTACAGGCTTGGATTTTATCAGAAAAAAGCTATTATAACATCTCTAGCAGATACCCTTCTTAAAGAACAGCTTCAATCTGCAAACACCACCATTTGTATCCCTCAAAAACTTTTTCTTTTTCAAATATCAAAAAAACTTGGAATCAAGGTCTTGGCTATATTGATCTTCCTTGAAGCAAAAAATTCAAACCCAAGTCTACAAAAAAATGGAAAAACCTGTCAAAAACTGATTTCAGACTCCCCCTTAGCCATAAACATTAATAAAAGAGAATACAGCCTGATCCTACAAATAATTGACGCAATGATGCATCTTGCTTGAGTATTTATTGATGGTTTCTGCAGCTCCAAGCCATGTCATTGCCTCAATCTGTACTAAATTATTCAACCCAAAGTGTGTACATACGCATCTTGGTGTTGTTCAATCCCATTTCTTCTTTACAACTTCAAGCTAAGGTGGGAATAGCTTTAATCTTTAGTTATGTCTTCTGCATTTGATGTAACTTTAAGTTTGGTCAAAAATGAGTTAATTTCCCATTATGGCTGGAAATCTCATTTTAATGATGAGCCGTTCAATTTGACCAACTCAACTCTCACTCATATGAGGATGATAGATCAACTTCACCGACTTATAAACATCATCACAGGTTCATGTTAACAACACCCCATCTCACGCATTGGCACCTTCATATTTTGAATCTGGTCAAACTAATAAACTAAACATTTTTCTTCAGATCCATATATTTAGTTGGGTATTTTAGGTGGTAGTTGTTGAGTTGCATAGAGAATGACAAGAGTTGTCATTCACGACGTTGGAGACCAGCGTTGTCTTATGCACGTAAGGGGGAGGGGGATTAGGTTCCATTAAGACTGATTTGAAGCAAAGTATGTTTTATATTACAAGTAATGAGGGGATTAGGTTTTTGAGTGTTTTTATGTGGTTTTACGTAAAGTAGTTATTGCTATTAATTTGTAAAGTAAAGTTTTTCTTACATTGAAAAAAAAAGTTATTTAATTTATTAAATATTAATAAAATTATAAAAGTAGATGTTTTTAAACATTTAGAGGGTAAATTTGTAAAGTTTTTAATTGAGAAAGTTTCATATTTTATGTAATTTTTTTAGTTAAGATTTTAAAGTTATATTTTATCTATAATTAAAATTAATGTTAAAATCTTGGATGGAGTGTCTTCTAATCACCAAGTGATGCACTCAGCTTGAGGGGATAGATGGTTGCACCCATCCAGAGTCATGATACACCTGTCCCCTTCACGATTCATCATTTCTTAATGCAAGAGTTGGTGGGTGTACGCATGAGGTTGAGTGTGAACAGTGGTATTGATGGTGAAAAGAAAGGCGACATAGAGCATGACATCCTGCTCTGACCTCATGAAATAGAAGAAGGCTCCTCGTTGGTTAGACCTACCACTTCGCTGCGAGCAAATGGGGCACTTCAACGGTCACAAGCGGCTGGCAAGGATTATGGTGATGAGTGGGGAGTCGTTTACAGGGATAGAACACTCCAGTCTCATAACGAAGATAGAGCAGGGACTGTACCCCCATTTGGATTTGGCATCGGTGTTGGGAATGATTTGGAATCTTCGGTCATTGCTACTCAACAAGGCAGCACGAGACCCATCTTCCCCAGGTTTCTCATGAACGGTGACAATGGAGGCTCTAGTTTTAGTCTTTTATTTTGTTTATGCTATTTAGTTTTGCATAATGTGGCAAATCTTAGTAGTGGACGTGAACTTGTTAAGACTGATGCTTTTAAGATTTTCAAGACATATGACAAGTTTGGTTTCTCTTCTAGGAAGTTTTTTTTGCTCCCAAGAGACTATCATGGTCTCTTTGGGCTGGAACAATTATGCTTATGTTGTAAATTTTGTCTATAATTAATACAAAAGCCACATACTTCAAAATATATATATATATATAAAGTTTAAAAAAAAGAATGTAATTATAAATGAAGAGAAAAATAAATTGATACTATAAGAAACATTTATCCATTAGCATAATTAAAAATATAAAGTGATAAATTATTAAAGCATAAAAATAAGAATAAAACTAAAATATCCAAAAATAAAAGAATAGAAAAAAGTGATAAAAATAAAAATAAGAAAAAAATACAAATAAATTTATATTTTGAAATTGTTTTAAGGTATAAATATTTTTTCATATGTTAGTCATTATCATTTAGGATTTAATTATTTTATTTTTTATAAATTAATTTTATTAATAAATAAAATATTTACTAAATTTTTATGTCTAAAAAATTATTTAATTGTAAATAAAAAAAAAATTATTAATAATATATTTAGTTATAAAAAATTATATTATATATGTTTTATATTCAAATAAATATTTCTATTATATGAATTTAAACTTGGAAATTTTATTTTATCTTACCATTTAATTTTATAGTCAAATAGTTAAGTATAAAAAAATCAAAATTTATATTATATTTAATATCAAAATTATTAAGCAATATTTTAAATGCAAATTATTCACAAAATACCCATTATCCTTTAAAAAAAAATACTCAAATAATTTGTTATTATTTATTTTCATTATCCCATTACAAAAAGACTCAAATAATTTATTAATTAATCAATATTTCAAAATGCAAATCATTCACAAAATACCCATCATCTCCTTAAAAAAACTAAATTAAACTAATTTGTTATTATTTATTTACCATTGTCCCATTACAAAGATACTCAAATAATTTGTTATTTAATACATAGGTATGACCCATGTGCTCTTGTAATTAAGCACCTTGATAAAGGTAAGGTAATTGATTTAGAAATATGTGACAACAACCCAAATAGGTGTTATGGCACCAAAAGCTAATGATTATATATTTTGAATTCAACAACATGGACTTTATAAAAATGGTTGCGTTTTTTCCATATCGTAACGTGTTGTTCAAGATGGATATAATTGACTTGACTTTGCAACACCGACACCAGCTATATAAGTAGGTAAAAGAAATGATCCCATTACTATTGATTATTGATGTTAATCCGTGACAGTTCTTTCAGTACAATGATGTTTGCATATTATTTATAAGTACTTGTATATGTTAAGGGTTTCGATTGGTTGATTTTTCCATGCTTGGATGGATGCACTAATTATTGGAATCATTGATTAAACATGGTGGATGGTAAGATACGGTGAAGAATTTGTAAAAGAAAGTAGTGACATTCAAGATTATAAAAAAAATATCCACAATTTTGAAAAAAATGTGTTATTGAAAGGGACATAAGCATAATGATAGAGTTACTTTTTTAATGAGATTTAGAAAGAGAAACAATGTTATCAATCAATTCAATGAAAGCAAAGAGTTTGATATGTTACTAGAGCTTCCCTCAATTTTAATTCAATCAAAAAAATAAAAAACAGAAAGGGAAGAAAATAAAATCTATCAACAAAATACATTAGGTGTAAAATGTGTAATTAGGAGTTCAAACTCAAATGAAAGGTAAAAAAATGAAGTTTAACTTTAAATATGCGACATCAAACCTAGAATTAAATGTATCTTTCATATTTACTAAAAATAAATAAAAAAATTAAAATAACAATGTTGTTATTTATTAAAAATAAAAGTGCATTATAAAGAACTTAGATACTAATTTCAAAGGAAATGGCTATGTACATTGTGGAGAATTTAGATACCAAATTCAAAGAAAATGACTATGTATAAAAATAAAAGTGCATTGTAGAGAATTTAGATACTAAATTTAAAAGATAATCACCATTTAAAATTTGACTATCATCCTCAAGCCTGAGACCTAAATGCTAATTGGTTTAATTATTGACTATTATAATTGGAGTTTACAAGATTGCACATCTAGAAGTATGTTTCGCACCACTATATCGTTAGATGACACATTCATTTTTAATAAACTAAGTACTCATCTAACAAAATGGAGTATTCTTATCTTTGTAATAGAAATACAATTTATAGGATATATGAATTGATGTCAAATAACATAAGCTTATTTCCAAGTAATCATTATTTAATTACAATGAGAGAAATGGGGTTATCTTTATAGTTCAAGGTGGAAGAGATGTGTCACGAGGGTATGTAACACTATTAAACTAAAATGAAGAAAATAGGTATATCTAGCATGTAATGTCCAAAAGAGGAAAAAAAAAACATTGATCATTTATTAATTTTGTTATATATATNTTAAGGTCACGGCCAAGCCAACACACCAAATTGGTGTATGAGACCCCCTTGTTTGTGGGACAAGGGACCCCCCTCCACTCAGCGATTTGACTGGTAAAGTCTACGAAAGTATACATACCCTACCCCCCTATGGATTTGAACCTATGACCTCTTTAGAGGAAACACATGTTCTTAACCATTAGGCCCGCTCAGGCTGTATATATATATATATATAGCCCAAAGGGTTATCTCAAGTGGTTATGAGCGATACGTGAAGCTATCCTCGACGGAGGAGGTCACGAGTTCGAATCTCTTGTTCCCCCTTGGGGTTAGGCCCCATAATCAAGGCCGATGGTTTACCCCAATTACCATCCACGAAGTGGGGAAGTACTTGGGGGTTTCCCACGAATTCATAATATATATAATAATAATAATATGTTTTTAAGGTCACGGCCAAGCCAAACACCTAATTGGTGTATGAGACCCCCTCTGCCTAGCGATTTTACTGGTAAAGTCTACGAAGGTATACATATCCTACCCCCCCTCTGGATTTGAACATGTGACCTCTTAGGAGGAAACACATGTTCTTAACCATTAGGCCCACTTA
>JASDQU010101667.1:842217-855968 GCA_032191745.1 Picea mariana
GTGACATTGTTGGCTGACGCGGAGGTCCCGTCTTTCGATGGTGTATGGTTGTGGGTGTGTTGTGGTCGGCAAGCCCAGTTGTTTCACAACCTCTACTGAGATGAGGTTCTTCTGGCTCTCGCTGTTGACAATGAACTACAATGGGGAACCCTTTACCCACATCTGGGAATGGAAGAGGCGCTCTGCCTCCTCTGGATATTCTAGTTCCTTATTCTAGATCTTCTTGGTGGAAACGATGGTGTTGGGCTCTGCATCGATAATCTGCTTCCCCATGTCATTCCCCTTGTCTGGTTTTGATTCAGATTCAGAGCCTGCATCCGATTCAGAAGCCTTCAACTCTGCTACCAGTGACTGCTTGGCCCAACACTCACTTGTGTTGTGAGTGGAGCTCTTATGGAACTCACACCACTTCCCCATGTCCTTTTTTGGCTTCGTGGTGTTCTTTACTTGCGGCTTTGGTGGGTTTTCCTTGGCCGCACCGCCTTGGCTTGGTCCTTTGTTCGAAGGTTTGGGGGTACCTTTCCCTTGCTTCTGATTCGCAGACCTAAAGTCTCGCTTCTTTTGTTTGAACTTCTGCTCAATATTGGCAGCATACCAGTATGTCGCACCAAGAGAGGAGATGTCAAGGAACTCCATTTACTCCTGAATGTATCTATGAATACAACTGCGGTATTTTAACACCAAATGTTTCTCCGAATCTTTGATACCCAACTTTGTGCATAGGGTATGGAACTGTTTCCTCAGCTCATGCACATCTTGGTCCCTTTGCTACCGCAACGTAGTCCATTGTATGTATTTTTCCTCATAGCTCCCCATAGGATAATATTGTTCCTTGATGGCATCTTGGAAAGAATTCTAAGTGGATGTGACCAAGAACAGAGAGGGTTCCCCCTCGCTCTGTTGCTCCCAGTAGGTTTCCCACCAGTCCTTGACATGGGGGGTGACTTTAAGGAGTGCAAAAATAATCCTTGCTCAGTCGAAAAAGTCATGAACCGAGAAATATTCTTCTAATAGATTCAACCATCTATCAACGACATCTGCATCTATTTGGCCCTCAAATATGGGAATGTCAAATTTTACTTGTACCTTAAAAGGAGTGGCGCCTCTAGAGTGGCTCTTGGGTGTATATGCGCTGCTAGTGGGCAGTCGTTGAAGGATTTGGGAAAATTTGTCCATCATCGCATTCCTTTGTTTCTCGAGGGCCTCCTCAAGAAATAATTTGATAGGATCTCCTGCTCCCTCATCTTTCTTTTCTTCCCCCATAGGCAGCCATCGGGGTTTACAAGGCTGATCTTGCAACGGTTCAACCAGATCGAGCCCTAACTCCTTATACCCCGACCTCGTTGGGGACATGCAAAGAAGGATCGAGAAAGAGTAGACTGCTCTGATACCACTGATCTGAATTTATGCAGGAACACAATGAAATAAAAAAATACACATAAACGCAAAGATGCAGTGGAAGTAAAACTTCATTTCAGTAACAACAAATGACTGAAATATGCTTACAGACAGAATGGAAATAAAATGGCTCGGGCACTGGTAGCTTATCTTTGAGAAGAGATGTGGCGGCTACTGGCCTTTGAAATATGTGTTACAATGAGGCTCAAAGGTCTATATATTATTGAGAAACAATGGAAAACCCTAAACATCCAAAAAACCTAACCTTAGGAGATGAAACGCCATAATATGGACCCCGTTGGGGTAAATTGGTACATCAATTTCCGGGGGTCGTAACTTTGGCATACTATCTTCGTTTGACGCACATGATACATCATTAGAAAGATCTATCTAAGTAATAGACTGTTGAAAACTAATATGAGTTCGAGATTGACTGTTATTCACGAGAGAATTCATGCCCAAAAAACATCATTTAGAGCCTCAAAACGGCTTCAGAGGTCCAGGACCCGAAAACTGCTAAAAATAGTAAATTGTGCTACAATTAAGGAAACTAAAAAATTGAAAGAAACAATGGTGTGGGTCTAAGTGGAATAGGTGGGTGGCCACCAATATCCACTTGGATCATGCTAGTGAAGGTAGGAGAAGGCTAATGGATCATAAACACACAGAAAAAGTGATCTGAAAGGTGGAAAGAGGGTAAGGACAAACCAAGGAAAGAAAAATAGGATCTCGTCCCCAGTGGAGTCGCCAATTTCTATTATAGGAAAATCCCCCTACAAACAAGTAGATTTCCTCTTGGATACTACACCCCTAAGACCAAGACAGAAAGGTGCTAATGTTGGTCACTGACATTCCTTCTAATGCGGCTAAATTGGTCAAGGAATAAGAGGAGAGGGATATAAATACCTTTAATAACATTTGGCCTTGCTCGATCCAGGTTGATCTTGATCTCCAAGTTCTTTAGAAAGTCCTACAATCGAAGGAACAACAACGACAAAACATACTTCCTATTCCTATTATGATTAGCTCCGAAATAGATCTATCAAAAAGAACAAATTCATGAAACATACACAAATTTGAAGGAAACGGGGCAAGCACATATATATATTAATGAAAACAAAGAAAAGTGATTACAACCATAAATGTAGATGCAACAACTTCACCAAGCTCTCTTTGTCCAGACCCTTTGCTCAAATGATCCACCAATATAATGCCTATGCTTCACTGATACCCTCCTTATGAGATCATAAGTTTGGCATCTCTCTATTTCTCCATATATCTTTTCACCATGAGGAGGCCTCCTTATATAAGCTTGGAGAGGCCCAACCACCTTAGAAATTCTTTGGATAGGTTGAGGATCTTTCTCCTTTAGTTGTGGATTTTCCGTAAGATGTAGCCTTGACCTCAAATTCGAATCCAAATGATTTCCAAGATAAGGAGGATCTTCCCTTGATTTTATCAACAACATAATGCTCCCAAATAGGCCAACGCTCCCTCAAAAGGGTGCACAGAGCGTTGCAGTGCTCCCCCAAAGAAGGCTAGGGAGCACTAGCACTCCCTGACAGTGGGTAGGGGAGTGCTACCCCAAAATTTTCTCAAAAATCCTAGCGCTACCCCAGAAGGGTGTATAGATTGCTACAATGCTCCCCCAAAGAAGGCTAGAGAGCGCTAACACTCCCTGACAGTGGGTAGGGGAGAACTGCCCTTCAAAACTCATTTTTAAGTGATTTTTTCCATGGAAAAAGATTTATACTCCTCATCAAATGATTTCTCTTTCTTAACCCAGTATTTGAAGGTGTCTTAAGTGTCCTTATGATGTCATTAGAGACACGACATCGACAATATGACAGTATGATGTTTGCGACACTTGTGATACTTGCGACCAAAATGAGACACTTGCAACACTGACGATGATGACAATAGGTCATCATTGGAGTGAGTAATTTTGAGGTGTAACAATATCCCTTTAGTCACAATGTGATGAACATAAATTGATGTCGTAATGTGATGAACAGAGTAATGTTGAAAATGTGACGAACATATACGAATGTCATAATGTGATGATTATAACCTTGTCGTCGCAACGTGATGAACATATCCCTGTCATCGTAATGTGACGAAGATAACCCTAACATCACAAACATAGTAATTTCATAATGTGACAAACATATACAGACGTTTCATTGTGATGGACATATCCCTTTCATCGCAATATGATGCAAAAAACGATGTTGTGATGTGACAAACATAGTAACGTCAAAATGTGATGAAAATATTTTGACGTTGCAATGTGATGAACATAGACTTGTTGTCATAATTTGGTGAACATATCCCTTTCATTGCAATGTGACGAACATATATATCTCATTGCAAACATAGTAATGTCGCAATGTGATAAACATATACACACATCGCAATGTAATGAACATAACCCTGCTGTCACAATGGGACGAACATAAATGAATATCAAAATATGTCTAATGTGGTAACGTGAAAATGTGATGAACATGTACACATGTTGCAATGTGATGAACCTAACCTTGTTGCAATCTGATGAAGATAGTCTTGTCATGGAAATGTGTTGAACATATCTGTGTCATCGCAAACATAGTAATGTCCCAATGTGACAAACATATACAGACATCACAATGTGATGAACATAGCCCTTTCATCTCAATGTGACGAACAAAAATGGATGTTGTATTGTGATAAACATAATAATGTCAGAATGTGACAAACATATATGAACGTCGCAATGTGAAGAACATAGCCTTGTCGTCACAATGTGATGAACCTAGCCCTGTCATTGTGCAATGTGCCAAACATTTTCAAACACCACAATGTCGCAATGTGACGTAGTAACACCGAACAATGCAATGTGACGTCACAATGTGACAAACATTTCCAAACGTCGCAATCTGACGAACATAACCCCGTGTTTCTATGTGATGCATAGAACCTAATGTGACAGGCATAACCCAACATTGCAATGACATACATAGCCCAATATTACCTTCATACAATAAGTTATGCATTAATGTTTTAATACTTTAATTTATAAATTACATTAATTTTTCAATTATTTAATACATTTAATAGTTGTATTTATTATTTTATACATTAATTTATATATCATTGATGTATTATTTAATTAATACATCAATACTTTAGTACATTAATGTATTATTCTATCAATGTATTAATACATTATTAATATTTTTTTAATTAACCTCTTACATTAATACATCACATTGTATATTAACGCATTGATACTTTAATTTATACATTGCATTAAGGTATTAATTAATCAATACATTAACACTTTAATAAATTAATTTATTTACATATAATACATTAATTAATAGATCATGAATATATTAATTCATTTATGTAATATCACATTAATGTATTTTTTGCATTACTAATGTATTACTTTATAATAATTAGTTTAGTAATAACTCAATTCAATGCATTAATGTAATGTTTAAATTTAATTGTTAATACATTAATAAAGATCAATATTGATAATTAATTTAATATAGTATAAAGTGTAAATGTATTAATACTTTCATAATATATTATTAGTTTATTAATATATTTTCAATGTATTACTTTATTAATATAGCAAATTGTGTTAATGCATTAATGATTATTGTATTAATTGAATTAATGTATAGATGAATATTGTATTAATAAATTGATACTTTCAGATCCAAACATCATGAAGAAGTGAACGAGAGAAACCGCAAGCTAGGGCAACAGAGAGCAGCATGAGCACCAAAGGGGGGGATAAGGGGACCCCCTCATACAAACAAGTAGTGGTGGATAGAGGGAAAGGGCCAAGAGGCATAGTTTTCAAGGCACCAGTGACAGGAACTTCGGGATCAGACCCAGGGAAAAGACAAGAAATAAACCAGGACAAAAACGAGAGCACGAGAGAGGAAGCTAAGGAAACTCAGAATGAGGCGCAAGAGACAGCGAAGGCCAACAGGACAGAAGGGTGCAATGCATGCAAGCCCAAAACAACAATTATACCCAAGGTGATACTGGGGGACCCACAAACACAACTCTACAGGGACCAGATGAAGACGCATCCGTTAATTTGTAAATTAATGGGGTTATGGCCCACAGAAAGAACTCTGCGCAATTGGATCAAATATCACTGGAAGCCAAATGGAGAAGTGGAGCTCTGCCTAGGCTCGAAAGGTTTCTTCACAACAATATTCATGAACCTGGAGGACCGGGATATAGTCTTTGAGGGAGGTCCATACTTCCACACCTCAACAAGACTATACATGCAACCTTGGAAAGAAAATTTCTCCTCGGAAAAAGAGACGTTCAAAAAGGTACCGGTCTGGCTAAGATTCTATTCCTTACCCTTGGACTACTAGTTGCCCTCTACTTTTGAAGAAATAGGAAACAAACTGGGGAAATATGTGAAGACCTCAAAAGACACCCTAAAAGGAAGATACATATCTTACGCAAGAATATGCATAGAGATGGACATTTCCGGAGCACTCCAAGAAGCCATAAGTATAGAATTCAGGGATGAGGAATGGATCCAAAACATAGATTACAAACAGATCCCCTTTAGATGCAGAATATGCCATGAACATGGCCACCTGATCAGAGAATTTCCTCTTAATAAAAAACAGGAAGCGACAAACCCCAAAACACAGTAGGATGAGGAAGGGTTTATAACACCAAACCCTAGAAACAGAACAAATAAAAAGCAGAATAAAACCCCAACAGGAAATAACCTGGAGACCTAGAATAAAATGGAAGGAAGGGACCAAACCAATAAAGGGGTAGAATATGAAAGGGACTTGGCTTAAGCTCAAGAGGTCAGAGAGGAAGCAATTAAAGAGCCTACCGACTGTCCAAGTAACAAGACAGCACAGGGGATTTGTGCAACCCCGATGGAAGGAGAAACAAAATATGACAACACCTCCATGCAAGACGCAGAGGGAGATGCGAAGATGACCCTGAGCGAAGTAGGAACAGAAGACCCTGATCTCAGGGACCTCGTGGAAAGGGAAGGGATAGACCTTCCGAACATATTGTAGCAATGGAAAAGGAAGGGCATCGATAAAAAACAAACAGAGCAACTTGACCGCATCCAATACCTGTTTCTCCTATGGGAGGAAGCCAAAGATAGAGGACAAAAATGTACACATGGGGAGATAGGACACCTAGGAGTCAAATCTGGCAAGGGACAATCATAGCTATCACCCAAGAAGACAAGGAGGAAAAAAGGCAGGAAATCAAACAACATAGCCCTACAGGAGCTTGGACCGCTACTGATAAATTTGGGTAAGATCAAAAAACTATTTCCCAACTCCCCCCCACATGTTTAAATGAAGGTCATAACTTGGAATATAAGAGGCCTAAACAGCCCAAGAAATCAAAGAATCCTTAGGACTAAACTAAAGTAGGAACAATCGGATTTCTGTTCATTCAAGAGACGAAATGCACTATAGACAGAATGGAGGCAATCAATAAACAACATTGGCGCAAGTACAAGATGGTGGCTATCAAAGACCACCAAATGGCAGGCAACATTCTCACTTTGTGGAACCCACAAATACTAAATCTAATAGCAGCAGAAGAAACTAGGCACACCCTAATAGTATGCATGCAAATCATTGGAAACACAGAGGATATTCTCTGCACTAATGTGTATGGGCCCCAAGGGTCAGAGGAAAAGAGAGGAATGATCTGAGACCTAGAAGATATAAAAACACGATCCACTAACCTCCATTGGATCCTGCCAGGGGATTTCAACATCATCACCTCACTAGTGGAGAAGAAAGGAGGTACAATAATATTGGATCGGGATGCAGACAATTTCTCAAAGTTCATAGACACAATGGAGATGGTAGATCTCAAAACTAAGAATGGTCAGTTCACCTGGAACAATAAACAGATGAACCAGTTTCAGGTAGCAAAAAGACTCGACAGATTCCTAATATCAGAGTCAATCATTATGTAGGGGATAACCTTAGATTGCAACATCCTTCCCTGGGGGGGATCTGATTACTGGCCAGTGCAGCTGGAAGCAGGTTTCCAAACAACACCAAAGAAAAGACCATTCGGTTTTGATAAATTATTGATTGAACACTCGACTTTCAAGGAAAGAATAAAATAGTGGTGGCGGGAGGAGCAACCAGAGAAAGGGACAAGGATGTTCCAACTTTATAAGAAACTGAAGTACATAAAAAATAATCTCAAGGAGTGGAACAAGGACACCTTTGGGAATATAAACCAAGAGAAAAACAACATAGAATAAAAAATGAAAAAACTCCAGGAAACCTGTATTTTGGAAGGCTATACGAAGGACTGGAAAAAGGAAGAGATCTAGATGGCCCAAGATTGGGAGACGTGCTTCCAACAGGAAGAAACACTCTTGCATCAAAAGTCTCGTATCCGATGGCTAAAGGAAGGAGAATGGAACACCAAGTTTTTTCATAGAACAACCATGGCCAGAAGATCTTACAGCAAAATCCTGAAGATCAAGGACCATAATGGAATCGAGTGTGAGTCACATAAGGAGATTGAAACCGCTCTAGTTAAACACTTCCATGGGATAGCCCAGGAACCCAACCAAGACATAATGGAGGCCATACAAAGGATAACCCAACATATTCTATGCCTGGTCACTGAGGAACAAAACATTTTCCTAAACAAACCTATTGCCACAAAAGAAGTTGACCAGGTGCTCCAGGAAATGCCCAATGGGAAATCCCCAGATCCAAATGGCTTCACAGTGAAGTTCTTTAAATCCTACAGGGAAATCATAAAACATGATGTTTATAAGGTAGTAGAAGACTTTCAAAGGTCAGCCTCCATCCTCAAATCACTGAATGCTACAATGATCACACTAATCCCCAAAGACAATAAAGCCAAAACCCCTGATCGATACATACCTATAGCGCTATGCAATGTGGTTTACAAGATAATCTCCAAAGCCATAGAAAATAGACTGGAACCCCTCCTACCTACACTGGTCTCACAAGAACAGGCAGGCTTTGTGAAAGAAAGACAAATAATGGACAACATCATCCATGCCCACGAGCTCATTCACACTTTGAAGCTTCATAAGAGACGGGGAATGATAATACAATTGGACCTAGAAAAAGCTTACAACAAAATTAGCTGGCACTATATGGTCAAGACGTTGGAAGCCTTTGGTTTCACCTAGCACTGGATCAGCTGGATTGTCAGTCTCATATACACAACAAGCTACTCACTACTAATAAATGGAGCCCCTGCCAAAGCTTGTTGTCCCATGAGAGGCATCAGATAAGGAGACCCGTTGTCCCCCTTCATGTTCATTCTGATGATGGAAGGCCTTAGCCGGAGCATAAAGAGTGCAACCGCAACAGGGGAAATAACAGGTCTCAAACCCTTCAAAAATTTCCCTACCTCAACACACCGATAGTTTGTGGATGATACCTTACATCATGGCATACCCACGGTCAAGAAATCTAAAGCCTACAAACGAATCCTAGAAGATTTTGGGGAAGCCTCGGGTGTTGAGATCAACCATTCCAAGTCGATGATCTTCTTCTTCAATACCAACCCAGCTATCCAAAGGAATTTGACCAACATTCTGGGATTTGAACGAAAAGCACTCCCGGCTAAGTACTTGGGGGTTCCACTCACAGACAAAGCGTACAAAATGTCAACTTGGGAATGAGTAATAAACAAGTTATAGGAGCGGGTAAAAAATTGGACGTACAGATCCCTCAACCTAGCCAAAAGACTGATCCTAACCAAGTTTATTTTACAAGCAATCCCAACCTTTATGATGTCCGTCTTCCCAAATCCACAGGGGATTCTACAAAAAATAAGAACTATCTAAAGGGACTTCCTATGGCGAGGCGCGAAAACAAAGAAAAAATGGGCCCTAGTGGCTTGGGAGAAAGTTTGTAAACCAAAAAGCAGAAGAGGCCTGGGGCTACAGGACCCGCAAGTGACCAATGACACTTATGGGGTGAAACTCTAGTGGCGCTAGGTCAAAGAAACTACTAGATCATGGGTAAACCTATGGAAGGAAAAGTATGCCCCAGACATTCGCGACCAGGACAGAATCCGCTTCAGAGGAACCAGGGAGGGTTCAACCATCTAGAACCTAGCCTATTGCAACAAAGCCTGGATTCAAACACACAACTTCTGGTAAGTCAAGAATGGTAGAACAACTAGATTCTGGGAGGGCGCTTGGCAACAAGAACCGAGAATGGAGAACCTGGACAAAGAGGTACTCCAACAGGAGCTAATAGTGCAAGGTAAAATTAACATCTACCAATACTAGAAACAGGAAAAAGACCGCAACAAATGGAGAATATGGGACAATATCACCCCACAAAATAGTGATCAACCCGCAACAACAGTAAAAGTGGTGGAGGAGGAATTGGGAAGATGAAAAATAGCAGTCACGAAAGGAGATGACCAGCTAAGATGGGGAAAAAAAGATGATGGGGAATTCAACCTGAATGAAGTCCACCACTATATCGCAGAACTGAACCAAGAAGTCCCATCGCAACATTGGGATAAGCTTTATAACAACCCCCAATGGCCAAATATAAAAATTTTCCAATGGTTAATACTTCACAACTGCATTATAACTTGGGAAAACCTAAGAAAAATGTGTTTCATAGGACCATCAAGATGTCATCTCTGTCAAGCCCAGGAAGAAACAATGAACCATCTCCTTGACGAATGCACCTACACTGCAGAACTCTGGGATTGGGTGACAAGTATCTTCCGCCAGTCCAACAGGATCCGAGGTAACATCGCCGCGACCATCAATCTCTGGAAAGAGAAATACAGTGAACAAGAAGAGGTGAACCTTTGTTGGATCCTCATATTAGGAATGATCATATGGTCAATATGGAAGGAAAGGAACCGATGCATTTTCAGAAACCAAAGCTAGCCTGAAAGGAAGATCAAGGAAACAATAATCTCCATGACATGAGAAACAGTGCAGAGCCGTAACTGCCAGGTAGGTAGAGCGCAACTTACTGAACAGGATTCCCGAATCATAGAGGCCTTCCACCTAAAATATGGCCACAACCCCAATCAGTTAATAAAGTCATTGCAACTCCAAGTAGGTGAGCACAACTGGAAGCCATCACCTTCAGGCTCCCTCAAGCTAAATTTTGACAGGGCATCGAAAGGCAACCCAGGGCGAACAAGTTTGGGAGGTGTAATCAGGGACAGTAAAGGAAACATCATCCGGATATACACTGGGATTCTGGGAACCTCAACCAACAACACAGCAGAATTCAGAGCCCTGGAGACTGGCCTGCATATTCTAAGACGAGAGGGGATGACAAATGCCATAGTGGAAGTAGATTCCACGCTGGTTATCAACACAGTAAGAAAACTCCAAAATGGTACCAGAATGAGCAAAATCCAGAGGCACTAGAGCTTGGCACACTTACTGCAAAAAATCTAGGAGCACTTGCAGACAGGGATCACAGTGGAGTTGCGCTGGGTTCGAAGGTCAACAAATGGACTGGCGGACAAAATAACGAATGAGGGGGTCGATAAAGAAGGTCCAGAGCTGGACACTTTCTGGAGTAACATCCTGCAAGGACAATTCTGAATAGATTGCACCCAACTCGTGGTAAAATACTGTGACAATAGTAGCACTACGAAAGAACACCGCGAGAATGGAGGCACAGAAGAAACTAAAGGGCACGTCGGTTCCAGGCAGAATCTGATAGCCCACCAATCAAACAAGGTTTCAAATGTAGATATAGATCACACATTAGGAGAAGGTACGACACCACGGTCCTGTCAATAAAACAAAGTACAGAGGTTACCCATGGGAAAGAAGAATAGATAACCAGTAGACAGCGAAGGACGAAGGATGAAAGGGTTCCCCAAGGTCAATTCTAGGTACACCTCACCCAAGTACCGTTACGGGGGGTGGGGGGATGATTGTTGTACAGTGTGCAGGTCAAAGCGTTGGCACGGGGATTATGGCAAGGCCATCAAGTGCACACCCTCTGGAACAGAGGATAAGGACCAGAAGGGACACCTTGAAGAGTAGGCCATGATTCCAAGGACGAGATTGCATCCAGGATGGATCCATAAAAGAAGATATAACAAAAATAGCCACAGACCAGAGCAAAGAAATTACAGGGGCCACGTTACATACCAGGAAGGGGTGAATAGGAACAGGAGAAGAACCCAGCATAAAAACCACCATATGCAAGCGAAGATGGTATGAATGAAGAAAACCAAAATTAAGACAGGCCCCCAGGAGACTGAACCTCCTCCAAGTGTCCGGAGGATGTCAAGAATGGAGCAAGCGGCCAGGGAAGCAAAGAGTACCTTCCTCACGCAGGTCGATACAAAGGGAAAGACAATCATCAAAATATGGGAGAGAGAAATCAACACCGCTCACAAGGGCAAAGCCTAGACAAAACTAACTCAGGAAGCAGGGGGGATAAGGGACCCAGGGGCCACACAGCCCAGAGCAACCCCCTACCACAGGATGGTGGAGGAGGCCTGGCGAACAAAAATGTTGATAGGCAAGATGTGTGCGGACCGGAAGGATACCAATAGGACAGAAACCAAGGACCAGAAGAAGGTGCTCACAGGTATTCTGAACCGCCTCAACAACCTGGAGACAAGTGCAAAAATAATTGCGGAGGACCAGCGAAGCCAGAAGGAAAAAATGGATCGAATGGAAGGTCAATTCCATCTCTACCTACGCTATGTCCACCACATATACATTACTCCAGCTGAAAGAAATGGAACCCCAACGTGCATCCGAAAGGCACGCCCGATGGAGCAGAGGAAGGAGAACGAGGCAAGGAAGGATGGAGACGAAGAGCACCTCATCAACCTGGACTAGCGCAGGAACAACCCTAGTCAAGTTTATCAGTGTAGGAGCTAACCCCATTTTTCTTATTCTTTCTCTGATTTCGTTACAATGTCATTTTTCAAACTAGTCTCTGGAGGTTTGGGTCGGTTTCCCATGGTGGCAGCCCAAGCCTCCCCTGTTATATTACACAACGCAACTCCGGGACCCCAGATATGGTTTTCGTTTTGGCAGATCTTGGGTGTCTCTGTCTCTTTTTTGTATTATAACTTCCTTCAATAATATAGTTTTTCACACTCATTTACAAAAAAAAAATAAAAAATTGATACTTTCAAGTAAAAATGCAATATATTAATGTTTTGTATTTATATAATAATATTGTAAAGTAATGTTAGTATTTTTACTTTATTATTACATTAATAGTTTAACCCTATATTATTTAATATTGTATTAAGTATTTATTAATTTCATTAATACATTATATTATACATTAATATATAAACAATTTAATTTATACATTACATTAATTAAATCATGTACTTTACATTATTATTAATTAATTAATACATTACATCCATAAAATAAATAAGTTATTCAATAATGTTTTAATACTTTAATTTATAAATTACATTACTTTTTTAATACTTGTATTTACTATATTATATATCATTAATTAATATATTATTTAAATCATACAATAATATTTTAGTTTATTAATGTATTATATTATCAATATATTAATACATTATTAATATTTTATTATTTTATTAATGTTTTAATACTTTATGAATATATAGAAAAAAATTTATTCTATTAATACCTTAATATAATAATATAATACATTAATATATTTAATTAATATATAAATAATTTTTTATTATATCAATAATTTAATATAATAATATAATACATTAATGTATTATAAATATATTTTTACTTTATTCAAGTTTTATTGTTATTGTATTTTTAACGTATTTTTACTTTATTAACTTATTGTTAAATTAACATTTTATTAATATATGTATAATTTAATAATGTATTAATTAATAAATTAATACAATACATTATTAAGATTTTTATTAATTAACTTATTAGATTATAATACATCACATTTTACAATAATGTATTGATACTTTAATTAATCAATACATTAATACTTATATATATTTACTTATTAATACATTAATTAATATATCATTAATATATTGATTATTAATATATTAATTCATTTATGTAATATCACATTAAACTATTTATATATTTTTCATTACTAATGTATTACTTTATAATTAATTTAGTAATGCATTTATATTTTATTTATTTTTTCATTACTAATGTGATGATGATGATGATGATGATGATTAACGTCCACTAAGACCTAATTGGTCTATCGGACCTTAAGAGGGTAAGTGATTACTTGTGATTCTTTAGAATTTTGTTTTTGTGCTCAAAAAGCATTAAGAGAAGCTTTCCAAGATCACCATACTTTTGTTGAGTTAAGAGGTTAGGAAGGTTG
>JASDQU010101667.1:857714-867819 GCA_032191745.1 Picea mariana
ACAGGTAGTGGTGGATAGAGGGAAAGGGCCAAGAGGCATAGTTTCAAGGCACCAGTGACAGGAACCTCGGGATCAGACCCAGGGAAAAGACAAAAATGAGAGCACGGGAGAAGAAGCTAAGGAAACTCAGAATGAGGCACAAGAGACAGCGAAGGCCAACGGGACAAAAGGGTGCAACCCGTGCAAGCCCAAAACAACAATGATACCCAAGGTGATATTGGAGGACCCACAAATGCAACTCTACAGGGACTAGATGAAGACACATGCACTAATCTGTAAATTCATGGGGTTATGGCCGAAAGAAAGAACTTTGCGCAACTGGATCAAATATCATTAAAAGCCAAATGGAGAAGTGCAGCTCCACCTGGGCTTGAAAGGTTTATTCCCAACAGTCTTCATGAACTTGGAGGACCGAGATAGAGTCCTTGAGGGAGGTCCATACTTCCATGCCTCAGTAGGACTGTACATGCAACCTTGGAAGGAAAATTTCTCCTCGAAAAAAGAGACGTTCAAAAAGGTATCGATCTGGTTGAGATTATATTCCTTACCCTTGGAGTACTCCTTACCCTTGGACTACTCCTTGCCCTCTAATTTTGAATAAATAGGAAACAAACTGGGGGAATATGTGAAGACCTCCGAAGCCAACCTAAAAGGAAGATACACATCTTACGCAAGATATGCATAGAGATGAACATTTTTGGGGCACTCCCAGAAGCCATAAGTCTAGAATTCAGGGATGAGAAATGGACCCACAAATACTAAATCTATTAGTAGCAGAAGAAACCAAGCATACCCTAATGGTACGCATGCAAATCATTGGAAACACAGAGGAGATTATTTGCACTAATGTGTATGGGCCCCAAGGGTCAAAGGAAAAGAGAGGAATGATATGAGACCTAGAAGATATAAAAACCCGATCCACCAACGTCCATTGTATCCTGCCAGGGGATTTCAACATCATCACTTCACTGGTGGAGAAGAAAGGAGGTACAAGAAGATTGGATCGGGATGCAAACGATTTCTCAAAGTTCATAGACACAACAGAGATGGTAGATCTCAAAACTAAGAATGGTCAGTTCACCTAGAACAATAAACGGATGAACCAGTTTTAGGTAGCAACAAGACTCGGCAGATTCCTAATATCGGAGTCGATCATTATGTAGGGGCTAACCTTAGATTGAAAAATCCTTCCCTGGGGGGGGATTTGATCACTGGCTAGTGTAGGTGGAAGTAGGTTTCGAAATAACACCAAAGAACAAACCATTCAGTTTTGAGAAATTCTGGATTGAACACCCGACTTACAAGGAAAGAATCAAACAGTGGTGGCGGGAGGAGAAACCAGAGAAAGAGACAAGGATGTTCTAACTTTATAAGAAACTGAAGTACATCAAAAATAATCTCAAGGAGTGGAACAAGGACACCTTTGGGAATATAAACCAAGAGAAAAACAATATAGAAGAAAAAATGAAAAAACTCCAGGAAACCTATATTTTGGAAGGCTATATGGAGGACTGGAAAAAGGAAGAGATCCAGATGACCCAAGATTGGGAGACGCGCTACCAGCAGGAAGAAACACTCTGACATCAAAAGTCTCGTATCCGATGGCTAAAGGAAGGAGAACGAAACACCAAGTTTTTTCATAGAACAACCATGGCCAGAAGAGCCCACAAAAAAATCCCGAAGATCAAGGACCATGATGGAATCGAGCGCGAGTCACATAAGGAGAATGAAACTGCTCTGGTTAACTACTTCCACAGGATAGCCCAGGAACCCAACCAAGATAGAATGAAGGCCATACAAAGGATAACCCAACATATTCCATGCCTGGTCACTAAGGAACAAAACATTTTCCTAAACAAACCTATTGCCATGGAAGAAGTTGAACAGGTGCTCCAGGAAATGCCCAATGGGAAATCCCCAAGTCCAGATGGCTTCATAGTGGAGTTATTCAAATCCTGCAAGGAAATCATCAAACATGATGTTTATAAGGTAGTAGAAGACTCTCAAAGGTCAGCCTCCATCCTCAAAGAACTAAACACTATAATGATCACACTAATTCCAAAGAAAATAACGCCAAAACCCCTGATTGGTACAGACCTATAGCACTATGCAATGTGGTTTACAAGATAATCTCCAAAGTCATAGAAAGTAGACTAAAACCCCTCCTACCTACACTGGTCTCATAAGAACAGGCAGGCTTTGTGGAAGGAAGACAAATAATGACCAACATCATCCATGCCCACGAGCTCATTCACACTTTGAAGCTTCAGAAGAGAGGGGGAATGATAATACAACTGGACCTAGCAAAAGATTATGACAAAATTAGCTGGCACTATATGGTTAAGACCTTGGAAGCCTTTGGTTTCACCCAACACTGGATCAACTGGATTGTCAGTCTCGTATCCACAACAAGATACTCGCTACTAATAAATGGAGAACCTGCCAAACCTTTTTGGCCCACGAGAGGCATCAGCCAAGGAGACCCATTGTCCCCCTTTCTGTTCATTCTGATGATGGAAGGCCTTTGTTGGAGCATAAAGAGCGCAACCACAACAGGGGAAATAATAGGTGTCAAACCCTTAAAAAATTTCCCTACCTCAACACACCAACAGTTTGTGGATGATACCTTACTTCATGGCATACCCATGGTCAAGGAATATAAAGCCTACAAATGAATCCTAGAAGATTTTGGGGAAGCCTCAGGTGCTGAAATCAACCATTCCAAGTTGATGATCTTCTTCTTCAATACCAACCCAGCTATCCAAAGGAATTTGACCAACATTTTGGGCTTTGAACGAAAAGAACTCCCAGCTAAGTACTTGGGGGTTCCACTGACAGACAAAGCATACAAAATGTCAACTTGGGAATGAGTAATAAACAAGTTACAGGAGTGGGTAAAAAATTGGACGTATAGATCCATCAACCTAGCTGGAAGACTGATCCTAACCAAGCTTGTTTTACAAGCAATCCCAACCTTTATGACATTCGTCTTCCCAATTCCACAGGGGATTCTACAAAAAATAAGAACTATCCAAAGGGACTTCCTGTGGTTAGGCGCAGAAACAAAGAAAAAATGGGCCCTGATGGCTTGGGAGAAAGTTTGTAAACCAAAAAGCAAAGGAGGCATGGGGCTACAGGACCCACAAGTGACCAGTGATACCTATGGGGTGAAACTCTGGAGGCATTGGGTCAAAGAAACTACTACACCATGGGTAAACCTATGGAAGGAAAAGTATGCCCCAGACATTCGCGACCAGGACATACTCCGCTTTAGAGGAACTAGGGAAGGTTCAGCCATCTGGAACCTAGCCTGGTGCAACAAAGCCTGGATTCAAACACATAACTTCTGGGAAGTTAGGAATGGTAGAACAACCAGATTCTGGGAGGACGCTTAGAAACAAGAACCAATAATGGATAACTTGGACAAAGAGGTACTCCAACATGAGCTAATAATGCAAGGTAAAATTAACGTCTACCAATACTGGAAACAGGAAACATACTGCAACAAATGGAGAATTTGGGACAATATCACCCCACAAAATAGTGACCAACCCACAACAATAGTAAAAGTGGTGGAGGAGGAATTGGGAAGACGGAAAATAACAATCACGAAAGGAGATGACCAGCTGAGATGGGGAAAAAAGGACAATGGGGAATTCAACCTGAAAGAAGTCTGGCACTATATCGCGAACCTGGACCAAGAAGTCCCATCGCAACATTGGGATAAGCTTTAGAATAGCCCCCAATGGCCAAAGATAAAAATTTTCCAATGTTTAATACTTCACAACCGCATTATAACTTGCGAAAACCTAAGTAAAGGGTGTTTCATAGGACCATCAAGATATCATCTCTGTCAATCCTAGGAAGAAACAACAGACCATCTCCTTGACGAATGTGCCTACAGAACTCTAGGATTGGGCGACAAGTATCTTCCGCTAGTCCAATAGGATCCGATGTAACATTGTCGCGACCATCAATCTCTGGAAAGAGAACTACAATGAACAAGAAGAGGTGAACCTCTATTGGATCCTCATCCCAGGAATGATCATATGGTTGATATGGAAGGAAAGGAACTGACGCATTTTTAGACACCAAAGCTGGCCCAAAAGGAAGATCAAGGAAACAATAATCTCAATGACACGAGATACAGTGCAGAGCCACAACTTCCAGGTAGGTAGAGTGCAACTCACTGAACATGATTCTTGAATCCTAGAGGCATTCCACCTGAAAGATGGCTGCAAACCCAATCAGTTCAGACAGTCACCGTAACTCCATGTAGGTGAGCGCAACTGGAAGCCATCACCTTCAGGCTCCCTCAAGATAAATTTCGACGGGGCGTCAAAAGGCAACCCAGGGCGAGCAAGTTTGGGAGGAGTAATCAGGGACAATAAAGGAAACATCATCCGGCTGTACACTGGGAGTCTGGGAACCTCAACCAACAACGCAGCAGAATTTAGAGCCTTGGAGACTGGCCTGGAGATTCTAAGCCGAGAGGGGATGAAAAACGTCGTAGTGGAAGGAGATTCCGCGCTAGTTATCAACACAGTAAGAAAACTCCAAAATGGTACCAGAATGGGAAAAATCCGGAGGCACTGGTGCTTGGCACACTTATTGGAAAAAATCTAGGAGCACTTGCGGACAGGGATCATAGTGGAGTTGCAATGGGTTTGAAGGTCAGAAAATGGACTGGCGGACAGAATAGCAAACAAGGGGGTCGAAAAAGAAGGTCCAGAGATGGACATTATCTGGAGTAATATCCCACAAGGAAAATTCTGAATAGATTGCACCCAAATCGCGGTAAAAGACTGTGACAATAGTATAAGTACAGAAGAACACTGTGAGAATGGAGGCGCAAAAGAAACTAAAGGGCATGTAGGTTCCAGGCAAAATCCGATAGCCCACCAATCAAACAAGGTTTCAAATGTAGATATAGATCACACATTAGGAGAAGGTGTGACACCATTGTCCTGTCAATAAAAATAAGTACAAGGGTTACCTATGGGAAAGAAGAACAGATAACCAACAGGCGACGAAGGATGAAGGACGAAAGGGTTCCCCAGGGTCAAGTCTGGGTACACCTCACCCAAGTACTGTTACCGGGGGGGGGGATGATTGTCGTACAGCGTGAAGGGCAAAGCATTGGTGCAGGGATTACGGCAAGGCCATCAAGTGCACACGCTCTGGAATAGAGGATAAGGACCAGAAGGGACACCTTGAAGAGAAGGCCATGATTGCAAGGACGGGACTACAGCTGGGATGGATCCATANCTAGGAGACTGAGCCTCCACCAACCATCCGGAGGATGACAAGAATGGAACAAGCGACCAGGGAAGCAAAGAGTACCTTCCTCACACAGGTCAATACAAAATGAAAGACGATCATCAAAAGATGGGAGAGAGAAATAAACATCGCTCGCAAGGGCAAATCTTGGACAAAACTAACTCAGGAAGCGGGGGGGATAAGGGACCCAGGGGCCACACAACCCAGAGAAACCCCCTACCACAGGACGGTGGAGGAGGCCTGGTGAAAAAAAATGATGATAGGGAAGATGTGTGTGGACCGGAAGGATACCAACAAGATAGAAACCATGGACCAGAAGAAGGTTTTCACAGGTATTCTGAACTGCCTCAATAGCCTAGAGACGAGTGCAAAAAGACTTGCGGAGGACTAGCGAAGCCAAAAGGAAAAAATGGAGCAAATGGCAGGTCAATTCCATCTCTATGTATGTTATGTCCACCACATAGACATTACTCCAGCCAAAAGAAATGGAACCCCAACGTGCATCCGAAAGACATGCCTGGTGGAGCAGAGGAAGGAGAATGAGGCAAGGAAGGATGGAGACGAAGGGCACCTCATCAACCTATACTAGCGAAGGAACAACCCTGGTCAAGTTTATCAGTGTAGGAGCTAACCCTATTTTTCTTATTCTTTCTTTGATTTCGTTAGGATGTCGTTTTTCAAACTGGTCTGCAGAGGTTTGGGTCGGTTTCCCATGGTGGCGGCCCAGGCCTCCCCCGCTATATTAGACAACGCAACTTCAAGACCCCAGATTTAGTTTCCGTTTTAGCAGATCTTGGGAGTCCCTGCCTCTTTTTTGTATTATGACTTCCTTCAATAATATAGTTTTTCACTCATTAAAAAAAAATAAAAATTAATACTTTCAAGTAAAAATGCAATATATTAATGTTTTGCATTTATATAATAATATTATAAAGTAATATTAATGTATTTTTACTTTATTATTACATTAATAGTTTAACCCTATATTATTTAATAGTGTATTAAGTATTTATTAATTTCATTAATACATTATATTATACATTAATGTATAAACAATTAATTTATACATTACATTAATTAAATCATGTACTTTACATTATTATTAATCAATTAATACATTACATCCATAAAATAAGTTATTCATTAATGTTTTAATACTTTAATTTATAAATTACATTACTTTTTTAATACTTGTATTTACTATATTATATATCCTTAATTAATATTCATTAATGTTTTAATACTTTAATTTATAAATTACATTACTTTTTTAATACTTGTATTTACTATATTATATATCCTTAATTAATATATTATTTAATTAATACAATAATATTAATGTATTATCTCATCAATATATTAATACAGTATTAATATTTTAATACTTTATTAATACTTTATGAATATATATAAAAAAAATTATTCTATTAATACTTTAATATAAAATTTATTTTATTAATACCTTAATATAATAATATAATACATTAATGTATTTAATTAATATATAAATAATATTTTATTGTATCAATAATTTAATATAATAATATAATACATTAATGTATTATAAATGTATTTTTACTTTATTTAAGTTTTATTGTTATTGTATTTTTAATATATTTTTACTTTATTAACTTATTGTTAAATTAATATTTTATTAATATATGTATAATTTAATAATGTATTAATTAATAAATTAATACAATACATTATTAAATTTTTTATTAATTAACTTGTTACATTATAATACATCACATTTTACAATAATATATTGAATAATATATTGATACTTTAATTAATGAATACATTAATATTTATATATATTTACTTATTAATGCATTAATTAATATATTAATTATTAATATATTAATTCATTTATGTAATATCACATTGAACTATTTATATATTTTTCATTACTAATGTATTACCTTATAATTAATTTAGTAATGCATTTATATTTTATTTATTTTTTTATTACTAATATATTACTTTATAATTAATTTAGTAATTTATTTAAATTTTATTAATTTATTAATAATATACTAATATATTAATATTTTATAGAAAAAATGTTTTTCTTTATAAATGTATTTATTTAATTATTTAATTCATTAATATGTTACATTATTCTTTTATGATTACTTTAATAATGTGTTTATTTTATTATATTACTTGTATTACTTTATTATATTTAGTGTATTATTTTTTTTGTGATTAATGTATTATTTTGTTAATCAATTTATACTTTACAGTATACATTAATGTAACCTATTAATACTTATGAGTATACATTACACTCATGTAAAAAATAATTATTATATTAATTATGTAAGAATATATTAATAGTTGTCATTGAGAGAGGTCGGTTGTCAACTAGCAACAACCACTTTATAAAAGTGGTTGATATACGTCGATTGACGTCATTTTTCACCTTTTAAAATTAATGGCATCAATCGGCATATATCAACCACTTTTATAAAGTGGTTGTTGCTAGCACTTACTAGCACAGCCACATAATTGTGGTTGTGGCTGATGAACGCCCAAAGGCATATTTCATTTGCAAACAAACCCTAATTCTCTTTTGGCCTATTTCATTTACAAACAAACCTTAATTAGCATATTAAGGTTACAAACAAACTCTAATTTTAGCAGAAACTTTAATTAAGGTTTTAAAATGAAATAGTATGTTGGTATAGTTTCACCTTCTAGTGAAATTTACACTTATGACAACCACATACAACATAAACATGTACAATAACTTTTTGAACGCTTGTGTTTACATAACTTCTATTACGGCTTAGAGCTCCAATGTATTATATGGTTTCTATAAGAGTGGGTGATGGTCCGCCTGTTGTATTACAATGCAACTGTAAATATCCATTGTTGGCAAGCAAACAAAGCAGCTTGGGATATAGTTAATTACACATAAAATTACCAAGTAGATGATAAGTTTATGTGCTCTTCAGTACCTAATGAGCTGATGCAGGTTGTAGAAGTTCCAACCATTACAAATAGCAGAAAGTTCAATGAATTGGCTTCCATGATAGACAAGGATTTTAATAGGAGAGTAGAAGAATTCATAGCTCAATTCAAGCACCAATTGTATCTACAAGCACAACAGTCTTTGTCTCACTGCAGATTTCACCCATGATGTTGATGTATATGCTCCTATACATGTTTTGTGTTGATATAATGCTTCGTGTGCTATGTAAATTTTGGAAACATTGTTTCCCGCATTCAACGCAGCTCGACAGCTCCAAACTTGTCGTTCATGTCTAGTAGCTCGGGACAAATGCCGTCGGGAGGTGCCCAGTCAAATAAATGGAGAAGCGACCCCAACATCATATGAATCATCCGACTCGTCAACGAAATCCCTACGTAGATTCTCTGGCACACGACACAAATAATCCATGCTTGATCCAGATTATTTTTGGCACGAAATGAGAGTGGAGATATAATAAAGAAATGCACAGAGATATCATAGATATCCAATAATATAACATAAATGTATCAGATATGCAACCATAGAACTAGATATACAGTAATACACGATTTCTATTAACGAAAAAAATGTACAACAACTGTAAAAATACAAAGTGAAAGACTCGCTAGAATGGTGGCAACTTATCTCTGAGAAGAGATGTGACGGTTACTCGCATTCACAAGAAGATGATTACAATGAGGCTATGAAGGCCTTTTTACAATAAACAAGGATTCCCAAAACCCTAGACATCCAAAAACCTAGCCCTAGGATATGAAGCGCCAAAAGCCATGTGGGCCCCGTTTGGGTAAGTTAGTACATCAACTTCATGGGGTCGTAACTTTTGCATACGATATTCGTTTTAAGAGCATGATAGCTCATTGGAAAGGTATCGTCGAGGAGATTAATTGAGAATATTGATCCCGAAAAACATTCATTTAGGCCCTCAAAATGGCCTCGGAAGTTAAAAACTTCTAAAAATAGTAAATTACCAAAATTGCTAGAAAATTGTTTGGAGCTAGTTGAAAAAGGTGGGTGGCCATTGATATCCACCTGGATCAATCCTCCCTCCTTAGGAAGCAATGGTCTCCATTGCGTTGAGTTCCCGGGGGAGAGGGAAAAACATTTTCTGAATCTGTATCTTGATGAGCTTCTTGCCTTGTTGGAGAAGTTGTGTTGCTTAGCTTGTTGAAGGTTGTCACAAACATGTGGTTAGAAGGGTTGGACCTTTTTAGCCAGTCTGGCTACATGAGATGCCTGTGTGCAGAAGGAATCTTTGTGCTTTGCTGCAACCTTGTCGACCTGCTTCTGTTGGATAGAAGGTGCTTGGGGTGAGGCTATAGTGGTTGTAGTGTCCTTTTGTTCCCCTTTTGAACAGATTGTGAAGAAGCTGAATTTTGCAGTATGATATACTACCTTGTGACACTGTTTAGGTGGAACAATAGTTGGAAATACCTTTGGTATTCTGTAGAGATGACCCCTCAAAGTAACAATGACACTGTGGGGTCGAGACTCATAAAAAACATGGCGTCTCCACATATATGGTTGGCCCAAGAGGACATCACAGACATCCAATGGGGAAACATCAAATAATACCTCATCCTTGAAGGGTTGGATGCCGTATCATAATCGACATTGTTGGATGACATCGAGATCTCATCCTTGGCGAAGCCACCCGATGTTATATGGATGCGGGTGTGGTGTTGTCGACAATCCCAACTGTTTGATGACCTCTACTGAGATGAGGTTCTTCTGGCTTCCGCTATGAACAATAAAATGCAGCGGGATCCCCTTCACCCACATATGTGAATGAAAAAGGTGCTCCCCCTCTTCAGGATCTGTTGGTTC
>JASDQU010101667.1:913636-925831 GCA_032191745.1 Picea mariana
GCTCAGAAATTCCTCTCGATTGCATGCCATAGACAATCTGAAATGGACTCTGCCCTATGCTTCTGTTAACTGAGTCATTATAAGAAAACTCTACCTGTGGTAATATGTTGTCCCACTGGCTGTGGTGTTCTGTCACCAGGCTTCTCAGCAAGTCTCCCGGACTTCTATTCACCACTTTTGTCTGTCCATCCGTCTGAGGATGATAAGCTGAACTGAATGATAAATTTGTTCCCAGCTTTTTCCATAAGGTTCTCCAGAAGTGTCCCACGAACTTAGTGTCTCGATCTGAAACTATGCTCCTTGGTAAGCCGTGAAGTCGAATGACTTTTTTCAAAAACAGATTAGCAATGTGAGTTGCTTCACTGGTTTTCTGACATGGGATGAAGTGTGCCATCTTGGAAAATCTATCCACCACTACAAAGATTGAGTCAAACCCTATTTTTGTTCTTGGAAACCCCAATATGAAATCCATGCTAACCCCATCCCACGACTTCTCGGGTATGGGAAATGGTTGATAAAAACCTGCATTCTGGCTCTTTCCCTTCGAATGTTGGCAAATTATGCATCTATCCATGAATCTTTTGACGTCTGCTCACATTCCTGGCCAAAAATATGACCCATTCAACTTTGCAAACGTCTTGTCGTGACCAAAGTGCCCGACCAATCCTCCACTATGTTTCTCCTTCAGCAAATTCTCCCTCATGGAGCATTTTGGAATACAAAGTTGATTACCTTTAAACAATAATCCTTCTTGGATCATGTATTCTACCCATTGTCTTCTGTCTCTGAGAATTGGATTCTCAGCTTCTTCATACGCCTCTTTAAAATCTGGATCAGCTTGATACATGTCCTTGAGATCATCAAAACCCAACGTTTTGACCCTAAACTCCCGCAGTAGAAAACACTTCCTGCTCAAAGCATCAGCAACTTTGTTAGCAGTACCAGAAATGTGTTTAATCACAAAAGTGAAATTTTTCATATATTCAACCCATTTTACATGTCTTTGATTCAACTTTTCTTGTTGAGTCACAAACTGCAGTGCATTATTGTCACTGTACAAGACAAACTCCTTGGGAATCAAGTAATGTCTCCATTTCTTCAATGCCTGTATAATAGCATAAAACTCCTTATCATAAGTGGAGTATTTCACTTTGGCTTCATTTAGCTTCTCGCTGAAGTATGCTATCGTCCTGTCTTCTTGTCTCAAGACTGCCCCTATTGCAAACCCACTTGCATTGCATTTCATTTGGAATGTCTTTTGGAAATCAGGCAACACCAGGATTGGTTGTTCCGTGATCTTCCTCTTCAACAAATTGAATCTTTTCTCAGCCTCTTTTGTCCAATGAAAAGATTTATGTCTCTTCTTCACTGTGTCCATCATGGGTGCACTAATTCCACTGAAATTCCTGATGAACTTCCGGTAGAAACTAGCCAATCCGTGAAAACTTCTCACCTCAAAGATATTCTTCGGTGATGGCCAATTCTTGATTACCTCCACCTTATCTGGATCCATCCTCAATTTATCTACAGAAATAACAAAACACAAATAAATGATCTCTGTCTTCATGAATGATGATTTCTTCATGTTTATTAGAAACTTCTTCTGCTGTAACCTCTCCATCACTGTAACCAAATGTTTCAGATGCTCAGCTTCTGTTTTGCTGAAAATCAGTATATCATCCAAATATACGATAACAAATTTTCCGATGAACTCCCTCAGGACTTCGTTCATCAACCTCATGAAAGTACTCGACACATTTGTTAACCCAAATGGCATAAAAAGCCATTCATACAAACCTTCATTGGTTTTGAATGTTGTCTTCCATTCATCACCTTCTCTCATGCGGATTTGATGATAATCGCTTTTCAAATCAATCTTCGAAAAATACTTTTCTCCACTCAATAAATCCATCAAATCATCCATCCTTGGCAATGGAAATCTGTACCTGATGGTTATCTTGTTAATCGCCCTTGAGGCAGTACACATCCTCCAGCCTCTGTCATTTTTTGGACTGAGTACTGTCGGAATAACACACGGACTCAAGCTTTCCCTGACCAAACCTTTGTCTAACAAATCTTGGACTTGTCTTTTGACCTCTTCATTCTCCTACGGCGTCAATCTGTACGCGTCTTTGTTTGGAAAACTAGCTCCTGGTATGAGATCAATGTGATGACTCACACTTCTGATCGGTGGTAACTAATGAGGTAGTTCGTCCACTACTATGTCAACAAACTCTTCCAGTAGTTCTTGAACCTCCTCTGGTAAATCATCTACCCTTGTGCTGGTCAGAACAATCTTCGGTTTCCTGACCACAATGAATTGTAGTTCCTCTTTCTTCTTGACCTCTGTAAGAAGTTCCTTCCCACTCATGAGAAGTACAGTGTTACTTACTTCAGGCTTCACCTCCTTATCCTTGATTGGAAGCAACATGTGAGTTATCCCATTCTTTTCTAGGGTGTATGTGTTCATTCTCCCATCATGAATCACATTCCTGTCATATTTCCATGATCTACCCAACAATAGATGACAAACCTCCATGGGAATAACATCACAAAGTATCTTATCATTATATCCTCCTATCTTAAATTCAACTAAACATTGTTTAGTGACAGTTACCTGATGTCCTTTTTGTAGCCACGAAACTCTGTATGGGCTTGGATGATCAATCATCTCTAGCTCCAGCTTTTCTACCATCTCTGTAGAAATGAGATTATCTGTGCTACCACTGTCCACAATGACCTTGCATACCTTGTCTTTGGTCTTGCAAGAAGTATGGAAAAGTCTGTTTCTTTGAGCTAAACTCTCCACCTCCTTCTCTGGTGTCAAAGGAACTTTTCGCATCATCAGCGATCTTTCGCCTTCAGCATCTTCTGCCTCAATATTTCACCTCTTCACTTGGGTGATGTGAGTCTCACCTCCTTCTTTCTTTTTGTTTTTACACTCATAAGACTTGTGCCCATTCTTTCCACATGTGAAGCATGTTATTACTCCACCTCTTCCTCTTCCTCTACCTCTGGTACGAGGAAAAATATTATTATCAGCATACTCTCCTCTCTGTTCGGTATGTTGCCCTCTCTATTCAACATATTGCCGTCGCTGTGAGCTTCCACCTCTCTCAGTTCGAGTATGAGGTTTCTTCCAGTCCTCCTTGGGTTTCTGATTTTTATCTTGGGCAACTGATTTGCCTTTGGGATGACTTCTGCCTTAGCCTCTTTAACCCTGCTTTCGGCTCAGCTTCTCTTCCTCCTTTAGACCCATCTGATAAGCATCTTCCACCCTTCGAATGGTCATCATGCTCATCTCATCCTGAATGTCGTATCTCAGGCCATTTATGTACCTGGCAACTTTTTCATCATCGCTTTCTCGATGACCTGCCCTGATGTTCAGCCTCTAGAATTGTTCAGTGTATTCTTTCACTGTCATCAACTTCTGTCTCAAGTTCTGCATCCTTCGAAATAGAGTGATCTGGTAATCTCTGGGGATGAATTTCGCCTTCATCTTTGCGATCATTCTATCCCAGCTCTTGATCTTCTGCTTGCCTTTGCAGCGTTTGTCAGCTTGTAGCTCATCCCACCACAATGCTGCATGTCCCTTCAATATTGTGACAACATGTTTGACCTTCTTGTCCTCTTCGACATCTTCATAGTCAAAATATGTGTCCAGAGCTCTAATCCAGTCTAGAAGCTCCTCTACATCCAAGTTTCCCTCATAAACTGGAATGTCCATTTTCGCTCTTGCACCCATTCTTGCAATAGCCCTAATCAAACATTCATCTATTGCATCTTCGACTACAACTTCCTCCCCTTCATGTTCAACCTCAATTTCACTTTTGGAATCACTAAGATCCCCAACACCGACTGTATGCCTCTGTGTTGTCTCCATGTCTTCAAGTCTGGTGTGTAGGTCACGCATCTCTCTCTCCATGGCTGGATCAAGCATCTGCCTACCCCTTCTTCTCGGCATTTCCCTCTCCTCTGGTGGATCAGGTGTTTTCCTTTCCCTTCTTCTCGGCGGCATGGTGAATTCTCATTTTCCCTGTTATAGAAAGCAAAGAAACCTTTCTAGGCTCTCATACAAAAAATTATGCACGCAACTCTCCCAACCCGCAGGTCAGAAGTCCACACACACAAGATCGTTCCTCTTCCACTGGCCCGAAGATCTCCCAGCAATGGCTCTCCTATTTCCCTTTCGAGAAATCTGCACCCACACCAAAACCTCGTGGAATCTCCCTTCGCACCTCGGGAGATCGGACTTTGGACTTTTGCGAATCCGGTGGTCAAGCATCTTGTCTATCAATCTTTGAAACCCGAAAACTGTCAACACTTGACCTTTTCTCTCTCTATTTCAGATTTCTCCTTATCATGATTTTAGGGGTTGCAATGTCAAGCAACTCGTCCCCTCGACTCCTGAAACCCAAGTTACTGAAACTCTGATGGGCTAGCAAGGTTGACCTTTCAAAAACCCTTCATTCCATCAGGATTTCGGACTTTGCAATTTCGTGAATCCTGATGCAAATATTTCGGGACTTCACCCCATGAAACCCCGAAATGGTCAATGGAATTTGACTTATGTGCCTATAGTACACCACCTATCCACCCTGCTGATTCTGTGGCCCACACAAATCCTTTCACCCTCGAGACTTCACAATTCATGATTTCGCAAGTCCTGATGCAAAGATTTTGGCACTTCCACTCACGAAACCCCGAATAGAAATACACGGTTAAATCCAACGGCTCTTGTTGGATTGAATCTACGACTCTACTTCTCTTGAGCTTGAACCCCTTGAAAAGCACTCGTCGTAACTCCCATGCTCCTCCGTGAGATCTGACGGCTCACGGGACTTCGTGAATTCTCCACAGAGAATTCCGACCATCTGTCTCTTCCCTTCACAAGGACTTCTGCAACTTTTTACCAAGTGGTTTTCCCATGGTACTCAATTGCCTGTGACACGAACTTGCAATGCCTTCTCACTTTTCTAATGCAAAAACTTCATGTGCTTCCTTCGACGAATTTGGAGACTCTATCCCTTCTAATCTTTCTGCAACTCCGAGTCTTAAAGAAGACGCCTGCACGCACTCCTTGCAATAAATTCTTAACTACTCCAAGGAATTTAAATCCTTCGACTCTGCGTACTCCTTACAGCAGCAGTCTCTCAATACTTCATTCAGGTTACAAAACCTGAACCTCTACTCGGCCTGCGCACACCTTGCATGGCTCCTGTGCCTAACTGCACTTCTGAGGGAATGAGAACAAAAGCTATCTTATCTGATCTTTCAGAGACAAACCTTTGAACCCTTTGTCGACGCACTCCTTGCGAACAATTCGACTGCACTCCTTGCAGGAACTTTTGCTTAGATAGAGAAACAATTGAAACTCATTCCTTTTCCCTTTCCTCTCAGATTTGTAACATTCAATAAGAAATCATTCATACACAGCATAAAAGAAGTTGCATGACAGAAAAAGTAAGACATTCATGAGCATAACCTCCAAAAATGCATACACAGAGAATATTTGAACACCATGAGTCTGAATCAAAGCCTTCTTGTATTTATCCAGAACTTTTGTACATGGAATTCAGTTACACAGCTCTCTGCTTCTTCTCTTCTATGCTCTATGCTCTCAATTGGCATAATCTCTTTCTTCTTCTCTCTTCTCCTGTCTTACAATACATAATGAGGGTGTCTATATCCCGTTTCCCTCTTTTCTTCTAAACTGTCTAATCTACACATTAATTTCTATCTACTTGCATTTACTATCATAAATGTCTTCTACCTACTAAGGACGAGAGTGGATCGCTCAAGGTCTCTTTACATATTACAAGTCTGCCTCCACTTGATGACTTCATTAATGTTTCAAGGCATTTTCAAAATTTGCGCTGGGTGCTTTTCCAGTTGTCTTTTATCCCTGCGCTGGCTCGCTTGAGATGCTCCTGCATCATACTCCCTTGCTTGAAAATTTTCATGGGCTCCTATCCATGAGCTCGCGCACGGTGTGTCCATGCCTCTAGATCTCTTCTTCGTTCTCCTAGCTGGCATCTTCAACTGGATGGCCCTTCCACTTGACCAAATATTCAAAGTATTTCTTTCGCCTGGTCTTCTTGCCGATCCTTTTGTCCAGTATGCGCTCCATCTGCAGCTTTTCTGCAACTGGAATCTTTTTTGTCCAATGGACCTCTGGTTGTTCATTTCTCGTTCCTGCTTCCTCATTTTTATATGGGTACAAATATGAGATATTGAATATCGGAGAAATTCCGATCCCATCGGGTAATTCAATCTCATAAGCATTTGCCCCAAATTTCTTCAAGACCTTACATGGTCCGATTTTCTTCATCTTCAGTTTATTATATGTCCCCTTCGGGAACCTTTCCTTTCTCAAATGTGACAAAATCA
Organism: Picea mariana; assembly: GCA_032191745.1. Lineage (NCBI taxonomy): Eukaryota > Viridiplantae > Streptophyta > Pinopsida > Pinales > Pinaceae > Picea > Picea mariana. The sequence continues at coordinate 920,027 of JASDQU010101667.1, forward strand.
AATCACCAACCTCAAATTGAAGTTGTTTTCTATGATGATCTTCTCTGCGCTTATACTCTTGGCTCGATTTTTGTAAACGATCCTTCACCTGGTTGTGAAGTTCCTTCATTGCTTCTGCGAAATCTTTTGCACTAGCGCTCCTAATCGCAGTCTGTTTTGAATCTATCAACTCAGAAATTCCTCTCGGCTGCATGCCATAGACAATCTGAAATGGACTCTGCCCTGTGCTTCTGTTAACTGAGTCATTATAAGAAAACTCTGCCTGTGGTAATATGTTGTCCCACTGGCTGTGGTGTTTTGTCACCAGGCTTCTCAGCAAGTCTCCCAGACTTCTATTCACCACTTTTGTCTGTCCATCCGTCTGAGGATGATAAGATGAACTGAATGATAAATTTGTTCCCATCTTTTTCCATAAGGTTCTCCAGAAGTGTCCCATGAACTTAGTGTCTCGATCTGAAACTATGCTCCTTGGTAAGCCGTGAAGTCGAATGACCTCTTTGAAAAACAGATTCGCAATGTGAGTTGCGTCACTGGTTTTCTGACATGGGATTAAGTGTGCCATCTTGGAAAATCTATCCACCACTATAAAAATTGAGTCAAACCCTCTTTGTGTTCTTGGCAACCCCAATATGAAATCCATGCTAACCGCATCCCACGGCTTCTCAGGTATGGGCAATGGTTGATAAAAACCTGCATTCTGCCTCTTTCCCTTCGAATGTTGGCAAATTCTGCATCTATCCATGAACCTTTTGATGTCTGCTCGCATTCTTGGCCAAAAATATGACCCATTCAACTTTGCAAACGTCTTGTCGTGACCAAAGTGCCCGGCCAATCCTCCACTGTGTTTCTCCTTCAGCAAATTCTCCCTCATGGAGCATTTTGGAATACAAAGTTGATTACCTTTAAACAATAATCCTTCTTGGATCATGTATTCTTCCCATTGGCTTCTGTCTCTGAGAATTGGATTCTCAGCTGCTTCATACGCCTCTTTAAAATTTGGATCAGCGTGATACATGTCCTTGAGATCATCAAAACCCAACGTTTTGACCCTGAACTCTCGCAGTAGCAAACACTTCCTGCTCAAAGCATCAACAACTTTGTTAGTAGTACCAGAAATGTGTTTAATCACAAAAGTGAAATTTTGCATATATTCAACCCATTTTACATGTCTTTGATTCAACTTTTCTTATTGAGTCACAAATTGCAGTGCATTATTGTCACTGTACAAGACAAACTCCTTGGGAATCAAGTAATGTCTCCATTTCTTCAATGCCTGTATAATAGCATAAAACTCCTTATCATAAGTGGAGTATTTCACTTTGGCTTCATTCAGCTTCTCGTTGAAGTATGCTATCGGCCTGTCTTCTTGACTCAAGACTGCCCCTATTGCAAACCCACTTGCATTGTATTTCATTTGGAATGTCTTTTGGAAATCAGGCAACACCGGGATTGGTTGTTCCATGATCTTCCTCTTCAACATATTGAAGATTTTCTCAGCCTCTTTTGTCCAGTTAAAAGATTTGTCTCTTCTTCACTGTGTCCATCATGGGTGCACTAATTCCACTAAAATYCCCGATGAACTTCTGGTAGAAACTAGCCAATCCGTGAAAACTTCTCACCTCAAAGATATTGTTCGGTGATGGCCAATTCTTGATTACCTCCACCTTATCTGGATCCATCCTCAATTTATCTGCAAAAATAACAAAACCCAAATAAATGAGCTCTGTCTTCATGAATGAGGATTTCTTCATGTTTATCAGCAGCTTCTCCTGCTATAACCTCTCCATCACTGTAACCAAATGTTTCAGATGCTCAGCTTCTGTTTTGCTGAAAATTTGTATATCATCCAGATATATGATAACAAATTTTCCGATGAACTCCCTCAGAACTTCATTCATCAACCTCATGAAAGTAATCGACGCATTTTTTAACCCTGTTAGCAACAATAGTGGTACCGGGAAACAAAGGTACACAGGTCTGTAGGATTGCGCGATAAGTGCCCAAGCGCAGCACACAGAAGAGATCTGCTTGGGGCCCGAGTCAAGTAAGTGAGCCTGATCATGGACATGAGAAGAAGCGAGGGCTCCACAGGAGGGTTTCATCGGGAATCGAGATATCGAAGATCCCGGGAATGAAAGTTTTATGCATTTCAGAATCACGATTCACAATTTCTCGATCGGCGGGGACAACTGTCAATCATGGAGGACAGGTGGCAGGCTTTGCGACGGGAGCAGACCGTTGACAAATCACTGACCATGAGCCATCGGGGATCGGGGAATCGCGAGTCTGGAGGACACGTGCTCGTTGACATCGCAAACCGCGAAATCCTGATGGAGAATATGGCCGAAGGCATATGGGAGCTGTTACTCGGGCCAGAGCTTCATCAGAGAGCTAGCATGGAAGGAGCCGTCAGGGATCGGATATTCACGAGTCGGGAGGACTTGTGTATCGAGACATCAAAAACCCCGAAACCCAATACAGAGTCGGGAAAAGCCGTGGATTTGGCACCTGGTCATCAAGAAGAAGGCCTGGGGAGGAGCGTTATCCACATTGACCAGTCGAGTTCTCCTTGCAGAAATCCAGCAACGTGGCTGACAGCCAAAGGTAGGCTACCACGTCTCCCAAGCGGATATTTGTTCAGTGCCTCTCAGGTCCCGATGAATCAGTTAATGCAAATGAAGAAGGTGGGTGATACATCATCTCCTTCCTTAAATAGAAGGTTAGAAAGGAGCGTGTATAGAGACAGGCTGTCAGCTCCTCCTGACGAAGATCACGACTGACAGACGACTGCATGGGCTTTCTTCCCAATGTCTGCATGCATAGCTTAACAGAGAAGTTCCTCAATGTTAAGCATTGAATTCATGATATGATCGCGCCTTCAGCGTCGGAGTCAGTTCCAAGTATATGTAGGCATTTTTTCCATTTTGTAGAGGATCGATGGTTGAGCAGAGCTTCCGGTTGTAAAGTTTTAATGAAGCACTGTTAATATGATTATGTATGAACTTTGGAGACTTCTTGCCTTATGAATGTCAGTTTCTTTCATGTCTTTGTTTACACTGTGTTAGAGCAGCTCGGAATTGGAGGATCCAGTCGAGTTGTAGCTATTATAGGATGATGTTGTAATGGATTACTGTAATAGTTACGGAGCCTCTAATCAGTTCTTGTGATCTCCTTAACGCTGAATGACTTGGAATTGGAGGATCCAGTCAAGTCTTATATTCAGTTTCTTGGAGTCCTGAACCAGGAGGATCCTGCATTCAGAGTTTTTCCCCTACAAACTGTTGCAAGCCTGTTGCCCAGAGTTGTTTGTTCTTTTTCTCTCAAGTCTTCCACCTGCTCATCTTTTAATCAACCCGCTGGCTGAAGTTAGGATTCCAGAACTCCTTTATTCTTTATGTACCAGATACAGTCCCTAAGTTAGAGTGATACCTCCTCGATCCATTATCTCCATTTGATCACCCCTTATAAACAAATCGTGACATTAAACTGATGGGCGTCGGGCTCTACTCCTGCAAGCAATCCAGGAGTGACTTATGACGCTAACATTTCTAGCACTGTTGCCGGGGACGGAATTGAAGATTTTCCCTGGGTAGAACGACATTGAGTCTCTAAATCCGAAGGTGCATCGGATTATCGAAGCTTTTCAAGATTGCTAATTTGCACCTGGTGACTCCATTGTGACGACTTCGTTGGGGAGAACCTGCTCTATTAATTGTGGCTTTCAGAGGCAGACATACGCGGTCTCATCCACAACTGCCTCTAGCTACGCCTAAAACAGATCCAGAGGTGGTGCTCAGAAAGGGAAAGGCCTCTGAAGAAGAAGCGCCCATTACCAAACGAGGTAATCCACCATATCCTTATGTCGGAGCTCCTTTTTCTCCTCCTCAGTTATTTGACAAGCCTGTCTCTGCAGTTTCCCGTTTCCTAAATTTTGGGAGTGTTCCTATTGAGTTTTCCTCTCCTGGTCTGGGACCAGAGGGACAAGACTTTGTCACTCCCCTATCCCCTGAAGTTGTACCCTGGCGTAGACCCAAGACCACAGAAGATTTCCCTACGCCTAGCTTAACCACTCCTGTGCAAAGAGGAGCACCCACTGACTCGAGCTCGATAGCCTTCTCCTTAAATCACCTCTTGTTTCCCACCCCCATTCGAGATTCATTCTCAATAACCCCGTTGTAAACTCCTTCTCCTCCAAATTCTCCTCCGCCGAATATCCCTATGGCTGGTGCTAATCCCCCTATGAACAGAATGGAGGCCATTATAGCTGCTAGGTATGCTCCCCACGTGCTACCATAGCCTCTCAACACCCTCCCAGTAGATGGTTACCTCAAACAGCTACCCAGGTTTACAGGTGAGGGGGACATAATTGCAGAAGAGCACCTAGAAGCCTTTTACAGTTTCACAGATGATAATAACATCATGCACGCAGACGTATGCATGAGGATTTTTTTCCATAGCCTCCAAGGAGAGGCTATAAAATGGTTTAAGGATCTGCCTCCTGGATCTATTGATGGGATCAAAGCTTTAGATAATGCCTTTTTAATACAGTGGGGAGATAAGAAAGACTTCATGTATTACATGGCAGAGTTTGGTTCTTTGAAGAGAAAGGAAGGAGAGTCCGTCTCTGATTTCTCCAAGAGATTTAATAAAATGTATAACAAAATCCCTTCTGAGATAAAACCCTCTGAAGCCTCTGCAAAGATTACTTACGCTAGCGCCTTTGATCCTGATTTTTGTCTCTTGTTGAGGGAAAGAAGAGCCACTACTCTGGCTCAGATGCAGGATGCAGCCGTGGAAGTAGAGTCTAATATATTGGTTGTTGACCGACTCAGGCATGCTACTGGTAGGAACATATCCAGGCAAAGCCCTGAAGCTACCTCATCTAGTTCTTCTCTCCTGCCCCTTCAGGCAGATGAGACAACTAGAACTCTAAAATCGCTTGTTGCCAAGATAGAAAGGTTGGAATTAGAAGGGAAGCCCACGTATAGAAATCCCTAGAACGTTGATAATAGGGGTTTTAGATGATCTGATAACCATGGGCCATGTACCTTCCCGAGGGAACAAAGAGACAAAGACAGAGAAGACTAGAGAATTCAGGCCCCTTTTCATAACAACTTGGTGGCCGATCAGGAATAAAGAGAAACAGATGATCTTGACCCTGAAATTCACTGCTTAGAAGACACTCCTCCTTTTCCTCATCTCACTCAAACAACTTACGAGGAGTCTCTCATNCGAAAGACAGTAGCACTTGATATTCCTGAGTAGTCCACTAGAGAAGAAAGGCCTGCTAACCCAACAGCAGATGGTCACAGAGGTAAGAAGGCCCAACCCCTCTCTCTCATTGTCCATAATCATGTTCCTGAAGTAAAATAAATTCCAAAGCCTACATCTTCTTTTAACTTCGAGCACGAGATCCAAAAGATCAGAATCCCTGTGCCTCTCACTGAGCTGATTAAACATGATGAATTCAAGAAGCACTTCTCTGAGCTCTTGCAGTCTGAAGCCTCAAGTCTTCCTGCAGATTCCATAAACCTCCAAGATGAAAAGCCAGTTGTCATCCTAGGTCCCATGGTAGAAGACAAAGATGACTCATCCCCTCCCTTCTACACCTCCTTGAACATACATGACAAAGTGCTTCACAACTGCTTGATGGATTCAGGGGCCTCACATAACCTCATGCCCAAAAATGTCATGGAAGAGTTAGGACTAGAAGTTACCCGAGCCTATCATGACCTCTATTCCTTTGACTCCAGAAGAGTCCAGTGTCTTGGAGTGATCAAAGACCTGGTTGTGACCTTGTTTCAA
>JASDQU010101667.1:933857-944210 GCA_032191745.1 Picea mariana
CGAAAGACAGTAGCACTTGATATTCCTGAGTAGTCCACTAGAGAAGAAAGGCCTGCTAACCCAACAGCAGATGGTCACAGAGGTAAGAAGGCCCAACCCCTCTCTCTCATTGTCCATAATCATGTTCCTGAAGTAAAATAAATTCCAAAGCCTACATCTTCTTTTAACTTCGAGCACGAGATCCAAAAGATCAGAATCCCTGTGCCTCTCACTGAGCTGATTAAACATGATGAATTCAAGAAGCACTTCTCTGAGCTCTTGCAGTCTGAAGCCTCAAGTCTTCCTGCAGATTCCATAAACCTCCAAGATGAAAAGCCAGTTGTCATCCTAGGTCCCATGGTAGAAGACAAAGATGACTCATCCCCTCCCTTCTACACCTCCTTGAACATACATGACAAAGTGCTTCACAACTGCTTGATGGATTCAGGGGCCTCACATAACCTCATGCCCAAAAATGTCATGGAAGAGTTAGGACTAGAAGTTACCCGAGCCTATCATGACCTCTATTCCTTTGACTCCAGAAGAGTCCAGTGTCTTGGAGTGATCAAAGACCTGGTTGTGACCTTGTTTCAACTGTCTATGAAGAGTGTGGTCATGGATATTGTAGTATCTGACGTTCCCCCCAAGTTTGGTATGCTATTATCAAGATCTTGGATAAAAAGACTGGGGGGAACCTTGCAGATGGACCTCACGTATGCTACTATCCCAGTGTTTAGAGGAGAGCATAGAAGACTATACAGGGAAGCCCAACTAGCCTACATAATCAGTGATGAAGCCAACCCTACCAACCATCCCATCTTTGCCTTGGACACTGACTTAGGCTCCAGTTTACTACAACTCACCCATGCCCCCAAACCTCCTCTCAAACTCAGAAAGCAGCCCACCAGTTCCCCTAAACTTCCTCCCTCCATCACCCCCGTCTGAAAACTGTTTTTTGATGGATCCTCTTCCAGGGAAGGTGTTGGAGCTGGGGTGGTTTTTGTGTCACCTTCTCAAGAAACCATATCTATGTCATACAAATTACAATTTGAGGCTACCAACAATGTGGCAGAGTATGAGGCGCTTGTTCTGGGATTAAGATATGTGAGAGAAATGGGGATACAGGAAGTAGCAATGTTCGGTGATGCAGAGTTGGTGGTTCAGCAGGTCAAGAATGCTTATCAAGCCAAGCATCCTCGACTTAGGAGTTATAGAAATGAGGTATGGGACCTAATTGAAAGTTTCTTCTCAGCGTTCAACATTTCTTTCATCCCAAGAGAAGAAAACACAATGGCAGATTCCTTGGCTACATCAGCAAGCAACTTCAAGGTACCCTTGCCGCCCAAACTGAGGTATGATGTGGAAGTGAAATACAGGCCCTCCATACCTGACAACATCAAACATTGGAAGGCATTCGAGGATGATCTCGAAATCAAGAAATTCTTGGAGACTGTCGAGGAATTTTTGGAAATTCACATTGACCAAGACGCCTTCTCAGAGGAAGAGCTCGATGGGGGTAATTTTCTGGATAAGATTGCGGAGCGTGACATTGTACAACTTCCCAACAATCATATCCCAATGGGACTGGTTCCTTTGGAAAGGCTCTTTGATAGAAATGATGTATCATTAAAGGGATAAATCTTGGAGGATGACACTGGTACTATTCAGTGCAACATTGGGGCCGAGAGTGAGCCCAAGTTTGTCAAATTGTCAAGCAGTCTGACAAAGGAGCAGAGATTTGAATACATTGGACTTTTGAGGGAATTTGCTGATGTTTTCACCTGGACCTATGAAGACCTCAAAACCTATGACACCTCTATCATCAAGCATAAGATCCCACTAAAGGAGGAAGCAAAGCCATTCAGGCAGAAGCTGAGACAGATAAATCCCATGCTGTTGCCTATCATGGAGAGGGAAGTGAAGAAGCTGCTTCAAGCTCAGATCATTGTACCACTGAGATATTCAGAGTGGGTGGCCAACTTGGTGCTAGTAAGGAAAAATAATGGAGAGATACGACTCTGTGTAGACTTCAGAAACCTGAACAGAAGTTCACAGAAGGATAACTACCCCTTGCCAAAGATGGAACATATACTGCAGAGGGTGGCAGGAGCTTCCAGGATGTCCATGATTGATGGTTTCTCTGGCTACAATCAGGTCTTTGTTCTGCCTGAAGACAGAGAGAAGACAACATTCACCACTCCGTGGGTCACATTCATGTATGCCAAGATGCCATTCGGACTAATGAATGCAGGGGCGGCGTTCCAGCGTGCCATAGACATAGCTTTCGTTGGGGAAAAGGATAAATTTGTGGTCGTTTATCTGGATGACATCACAGTGTTTTCAAAATCCGACAAAGAACATCGTCACCATCTCAGGAAAGTTTTCTTGAAATGTAGAAAGTTTGGCATTTCATTAAACCCCAAGAAATATCTATTCGCCATGAAGGAGGGAAAGTTACTAGGCCACATAGTATCAACAGAAGGAGTTAGGATTGATCCCAGCAGAGTTGAGGCAATACACGCCTTATCAATCCCAAGGTCTAGAAAGGAGGTCCAATCTTTCCTTGGAAAGATTAATTTTCTAAGAAGGTTTGTGCCTAATTTTACTGAGAAGGTAAAGCTAATAACAACCATGTTAAAGAAAGAGAATGAAGTAAGGTGGACCCCTCAATCGCGACATTCTTTTGAAAAAATCAAGAAGGCCCTGACTGAAGCTCTTGTGCTTATCAGTCCTGACTACTCAAAGGATTTCCTTATCTTCTCCTTTGCCTCACCTGACACAGTGGCTGTTGTTCTATTATAGACAAACAACATTGGGCTAGAATAGCCTATTGCTTATTTCAGTCGAGCATTAAGGGAAGCCGAAGTCAGGTATAATACTATGGAGAAGCATGCCTATGCTCTGGTAAAATCTCTCAAAGATTTTAGGACCTACATCCTGCAATCAAAGATCATCGCCTATGTCCCCTCGGCCGTTGTTAAAGACATTCTTATTCAGCCTGACATAGACGGGAGAAGGAGTAAATGGATAGCCAAAATCCTGGAATTCGACCTGGAAATAAGGCCCACCAAATTGATCAAAGGGCAAGGTTTAGCCAAGTTGTTGGCTGAAGCAAACTACCAAGCATTGGGGATAAGTTTCATCAATGAATGCTCAGGTATTCAGTAGGATCGACTGCCTGACGTAGACCATCAAAGGGAACCCCAATTGGCTCGATGTCCTTGGTATAAGGATGTCATATACTTTCTGCAGGAGCTACGGCCTGCAAAGAAGCAAAGTAAGAGCTCTAAAGCTCAAAGCAGTCAGATACTGCTTGATCGATCAAGTGTTATATTGGAAAGACCCACTGGGGGTGATTTTAAAATGCATAAGTCCACCAGAGGCTGAGATAATCGTGGCTGAATTTCACAGTGGCCTGTGTGGAGGGAACCATTTCTGGAGAGCCACAGCCCACAAAATCCTCAGAGCTGGATACTACTGGCCTACCATGTTCACCGATGTCTGCAAAAGGGTCAAAGCCTACATCAAATGTCAAAAATTTGCAGGAAAGCAGCAGCTCAGGTCTCTGTCGTGAAATCTGGTGGTGGTTTCAGGGCCTTTTCAGCAGTGGGGCCTAGATTTCATTGGAGAAATTCACCCTCCCTCCAGTGGGCAGCACAGGTGGATTCTGACTGCTACATATTTCTTTACCAAGTGGATTGAGGCCATTCCCACCATGAGTGCTTCCCACAAGGTAATCATTGGATTCTTGGAGGACCTCATCACAAGGTTCGACTGCCCAAATAAGGTTGTCACTGATAATGCAACCACTTTCAGTTCTGAACCACTAGCGAAGTTCTGTGAACAATTCGGGATCAAATTGATTCACTCCACCCCCTATTATCCACAGGACAATGGTTTAGCAGAGTCCTCCAACAAAAGTTTAATAAGGATTATCAAAAGTTTGTTGGAAGACAACAAAAAGGCTTGGAATTCAAAGTTGAAATTCTCCCTATGGGTTGATCGGGTGACTACAAAGAGATCTATAGGGCTCTCCCCTTTCCAGTTAGTCTACGGAGCCAAAGTTGTCTTCCCTTCTCAGCTGGCCTTTCCCGTAGCGAAATTCTTCCAGGATCATCAAGAAGAGCCAAATGATACGATCAGAAGGATTCATCAGCTAATAGAGGTCCAGCAGGCCAGAGAGCAGATAGTGGACCGAATTCAGGACCATCAGCAAAAGATCAAGCAAGTCTTCGATAAGAAGGCCAAGAAGGAGCGGTTCTAGATAGGAGACCTGGTGCTGAAATGGGATGCTCCTAAACAAGATAAGGGCAAACACAACAAATTTGAAGCCCTGTGGATTGGGCCTTTCAGAATCTCTGAGATTTTCTCCAATAACACATACAGGTTGTGAGATTTGGAAGGTGAAGAAGTTTTTAGTAGCCCAGTGAATGGGCATTTCCTGAAGACATGTTTTTTCTGAGCCTCCAGTGGCTCTTTGGTTTGTAAATATTGTCTTTTGTTTATTAGTTTGATTTCGTTTTTATTTTTGCGGCCTAATAATGACTCCATAGCCCAACAGCAAGGCACTAGAACTGCAAATGAGTTCTTAGAGCATCACAGGGATGACTCTATCCCCCATGGAGCCTAATGTTAGCAACAATAGTGGTATCGGGAAACAAAGGTATGCAGGTCTGTAGGATTGCGCGATAAGTGCCCAAGTGCAGCACACAAAAGAGATCTGCTTGGGGACCGAGTCAAGTAAGCGAGCCTGATCATGGACATGAGAAGCGGCGAGGGCTCCACAGGAGGGTTTCATCAAGAATCGGGATATCGGAGATCCCAGGAATGAAAGTTTTATGCATTTCAGAATCGTAATTCGTGATTTCCCGATCGGCGGGGACAAATATCAATCGTGGAGGACAGGTGGCAGGCTTTGCGATGGGAGCAGACTGTTGACAAATCACCGACCATGACCCATCGGGGATCGGGGAATCGCGAGTCTGGAGGACGCGTGCTCGTTGACATCGCAAACCGCAAAATCCCGATGGAGAATATGGCCGAAGGCATATGGGAGCTGTCACTCGGGCCAGAGTTTTGAAGGAGCCGTCAGGGATCGGATATTCACGAGTCAGAAGGACTTGTGTATCGAGACATCAAAAACCCCAAAACCCGATACAGAGTCGGGAAAAGATGCGGATTTGGCACCTGGTCATCAAGAAGAAGGCCTGGGGAGGAGCGTTATCCACATTGACCAGTCGAGTTCTCCTTGCAGAAATCCAACAACGCGGCTGACACCCAAAGGTAGGCTGCCACGTCTCCCAAGCGGATATTTGATCAGTGCCTCTCAGGTCCCAATGAATCAGTTAATGAAAATGAAGAATATGGGTGATACATCATCTCCTTCCTTAAATAAAAGGTTAGAAAGGAGCATGTACAGAGACAGGCTATCAGCTCCTCCTGACGAAGATCACGACTAACAGACGACTACATGGGCTTTATTCCCAACGTCTGCATGTGTAGCCCAACAGAGAAGTTCCTTAATGTTAAGCATTGAATTCATGATATGATCACGCCTTTAGCGTCAGAGTCAGGTCCAAGTATATGTAGGCATTTTTTCCATTTTGTAGAGGATCGATGGTTGAGCAGAGCTCCCAATTGTAAAGTTTTAATGAAGCACTGTTAATCTGATTATGTATGAACTTTGGAGACTTCTTGCTTTATGAATGTCAGTTTCTTTCATGTCTTTGTTTACACTGTGTTAGAGCGGCTCGAAATTGGAGGATCCAGTCAAGCTGTAGCTATTATAGGATGATGTTGTAGTGGATCACTGTAATAGTTACGGAGCCTCTAATCAGTTCCTGTGATCTCCTTAACGTTGAATGACTTGGAATTGGAGGATCCAGTCAAGTCTTATATTTAGTTTCTTGAAGTCCTGAACCAGGAGGATCCTGCATTCAGAGTTTTTCCCCTACAAACCGCTGCAAGCCTGTTGCCCAGAGTTGTTTGTTCTTTTTCTCTCAAGTCTTCCACCTACTCATCTTTTAATCAACCCACTAGCTGAAGTTAGGATTCCAGACCTCCTTTGTTCTTTATGTACCAGATACAGTCCATGAGTTAGAGTGATACCTCCTCGAGCCATTATCTCCATTTGATCACCCCTTATAAACAAATCGTGACATTAAACTGATGGGCGTCGGGCTCTGCTCCTGCAAGCAATCCAGAAGTGACTTTTGACGCTAACAAACCCAAACGGCATAACAAGCCATTCATACAACCCTTCGTTGGTTTTGAATGTTGTCTTCCATTCATCACCTTCTCTCATGCGGATTTGATGGTAACCGCTTTTCAAATCAATCTTCGAAAAATACTTTGCTCCACTCAAGCAATCCATCAAATCATCCATCCTTGGCAATGGAAATCTATACCTGATGGTTATCTTGTTAATCGCCCTCGAGTCAGTACACATCCTCCAGCCTCCGTCTTTTTTTGGACTGAGTACTGTCAGAAAAACACATGGACTCAAGCTTTCCTTGACCAAACCTTTGTCCAACAAATCTTGGACTTGTCTTTTGACCTCTTCATTCTCCTACGATGTCAATCTATATGCGGCTTTGTTTGGAAAACTAGCTCCTGGTATGAGATCAATGTGATGACTCACACTTCTGATCGATGGTAACGAACGAGGTATTTCGTCCACTACTATGTCAACAAACTCTTTCAGTAGTTCTTGAACCTCCTCTGGTAAATCATCTACCCTTGTGCTATTCAGAACAATCTTCGGTTTCCTGACCACAATGAATTGAATTTCCTCTTTCTTCTTGACCTCTGTAAGAAGTTCCTTCCCACTCATGAGAAGTATAGTGTTACTTACTTCAAGCTTCACCTCCTTATCCTTGATTGGAAGAAACATGTGAGTTCTCTGATTCTTCTCTAGGGTGTATGTGTTCATTCTCCCATCATGAATCACATTCCTGTCATATTTCCATGATCTACCCAACAATAGATGACAAACATCCATGGGAATAACATCACAAAGTATCTTATCATTATATCCTCATATCTTAAATTCAACTAAACATTGTTTAGTGACAGTTACCTGATGTCCTTTTTGTAGCCACGAAACTCTGTATGGGCTTGGATGATCAATCGTCTCCAGCTCCAGCTTTTCTACCATCTCTGTAGAAACGAGATTATATGTTCTACCACTGTCCACAATGACCTTGCATACCCTGTCTTTGGTCTTGCAAGCAATCCGGAAAAGTCTGTTTCTTTGAACTGAACTCTCCAGCTCTTTCTCTGGTGTCAAAGGAACTTTTCGCATCATCAGCGATCTTCCGCCTTCATCATCTTCTGCCTCAATATTTTGCCTCTGCGCTTCGGCGATGTGAGTCTCACCTCCTTCTTTCTTTTTGTTTTGACACTCATAAGACTTGTGCCCATTCTTTCCACATGTGAAGCATGTTATTACTCCACCTCTTCCTCTTCCTCTACCTCTAGTACGAGGAAAAATATTATTATCAACATACTCTCCTCTCTGTTCGGTATGCTGCCCTCTCTATTTAGCATATTGTTGTCACTGTGAGCTTCCACCTCTCTCAGTTCGAGTCTGAGGTTTCTTCCAGTCCTCCTTGGGTTTCTGATTTTTATCCTGGGCAACTGATTTGCCTTTGGGCTGAATTCTCCCTCGGCCTCTTTGACCCTGCTTTCGGCTCAGCTTCTCTTCTTCCTTTAGAGCCATCCGTTCAAATGGTCATCATGCTCATCTCATCCTGAATGTCGTATCTTAGGCCATTTATGTACCTAGCAACTTTTTCATCATCGCTTTCTCGATGACCTACCCTGATGTTCAGCCTCTAGAATTCTTCAGTGTATTCTTTCACTGTCATCAGCTTCTGTCTCAAGTTCTGCATCCTTCGAAACATAGTGATCTGGTAATCTCTAGGGATGAATTTTGCCTTCATCTCACAAAACCCCAAATAGAAATCCACGGTTAAATCCAACGGCTCCTGTTGGCTTGAATCTACAACTCTACTTCTCCTAAGCTTGAACCCCTCGAAAAACACTGGTCGTAACTCCCCTGCTCCTCCGTGAGATCTGACGGCTCACGGGACTTCGTGAATTCTCCACGGAGAATTCCGATCATCCGTCTCTTCCCTTCACAGGGACTTCTGCAACATTTTACCAAGTGGTTTTCCCACGGTACTCAATTGCCTGTGACACAAACTTGCAACGCCTTCTCACTGTTCTAATGCACAAACTTCCTATGCTTCCTTCGACGACTGTGAAGACTCTATCCCTTCTGAGCTTTCTCCAACTCTGAGTCATGAAGAAGACGCCTGCATGCACTCCTTGCGGCAAATTCTTAATTACTCCAAGGAATTTAAATCCTTTGACTCTACGCACTCCCTGCAGCAGCAGTCTCTCAATACTTCATTCAGGTTACAAAACCTGAACCTCTACTTGGCCTGCGCACACCTTGCACGACTCCTGTGCCTAACTCCACTTCTGAGAGAATGATAACAAAAACTATCTTATCTGAGCTTTCAGAGACAAACCTCTGAACCCTTTGTCGACGCACTCCTTGTGGACAATTCGACTGCACTCCTTGCAGGAACTTTTGCTCAGATAGAGAAACAATTGAAACTCATTCATTTTCCCTTTCCTCTCAGATTTCAAACATTCAACAAGAAATCATTCATACATAGCATAAAATCAATTGCATGATAGAAAGAGTAAGACATTCATGAGCATAACCTCCAAAAATGCATACACAAAGAATATTTGAACACCATGAGTCTAAGTCAAAGCCTTTTTGTATTTATCCAGAACTTTTGTACATGGAATTCAGTTACATAGCTCTCTACTTCTTCTCTTCTATGCTCTATGCTCTCAATTGGCATAATCTCCTTCTTCTTCTCTCTTCTCCTGTCTTACAATACACAATGAGGGTGTCTATATCTCGTTTCCCTCTTTTCTTCTAAACTTTCTAATCTACACATTAATTTCTATCTACTTGCATTTACTATGATAAATGCTTTCTACCTACTAAGGACGAGAGCGGATCGCTCAAGGTCCGTTTACATATTACAAGTGTGCCTCCACTTTATGACTTCATTAATGTTTCAAGGCATTTTCAAAATTTGCGTTGGGCACTTTTCCAGCTATCTTTTATCCCCGTGCTGGCTCGCTTGAGATGCTCCTGTATCAATTTGGAATTATATTTTAAATCTCAAGTTGCAAATAACTATCAAGTCAAGTCACACATAACTACCAAGTACCAAGTAGGTTACAATGTCAAATTGCATTATGAAATTTACATTTTATGTCAAGTTGCATATAACTACCCATTACAATTATAACTAGTACAATTATAAGAATTATATCTAAGAATTATATCTTATCTTAGGTTGCAAATAACTATCAAGTAAAGTTGCACATAACTACCAAGTACCAAGGAGGTTACAATGGAAATTATTTGGAATTATATCTTATCTCAAGTTGCAAATAACTATCAAGTCAAGTTGCACATAAGTACCAAGTACCAAGTAGGTTACAATGTCCAGTTGCATTGGAAAATGATTCATAATTATATTATCTCAAGTTGCAAATGACTATGAAGTTAAGTTGCACATAACTCCCAAGTACCAAGTAGGTTATAATGTCCAATTGCAATGAGCAATGATGCTTCTAAAAAAAAATTCAATCAAACATGAGTACAATTATAAGAATTACATCTTCTCTCAAGTTGCACATAACTATGAAGTCAAGTTACGCATAACTACCAGTTACTAAGTAGGTTACAATGTTCAATTGTAATGAACAATGATCTTTGTTAACAAACAAACAATCAAACATGAGTGATTATGATATAACACAACTTAGGACTAGGTGTGATGTATAGGGGGGAGTGCAAGCTAATGATCATCTCTCATGATGCATTAGTGGCAATGCAAACCTAGAAAAACAACAATTTGTTAACTTGGAGGGATTATTCAAGGTACTTTTACAATGAATTTGAATATGGTGTAAGAAGATGGAACGCACGAAATTGAATTAGTTTTCCGAATATACAACTTTTATTCATAGAAATTGTGAATAGCTATGTCAAATTTATTTTTTCTAAGAGTGGTATGTTATTTTTCCAACAAAATATAAGGCAAATGTTTTTGTTTGTGTAGGTGTTGAGTACCTTAACGATGTAAATTGTTCCAAAAAATTGCATATTTATAGAGAACCCATTGTTCTAGTGAGATGTAATTTTTGTAAATTTATAATATTAATTTTATAGCTTTTTAAAATTATCAAAGTCAATATATCCTTGAAATTGCAACGCCTTTTGTTTGTACAAACTAAGAGGGTCTTAACTTGATCATTTTTTTTATTTTTTTTTCA
>JASDQU010101667.1:960024-973357 GCA_032191745.1 Picea mariana
CAGTTTGTGTGTTATTGTCAGTAACTCTTTGCGATCTGCGCTTAGGCTAGAAGTTTTCTTGGTCTTTACTTGTTGTTATTTTTCCTTTTTGCTTTGGGAGCATTAAATAAAAAAAAAACTCTTTTATTTCTTGGTTTGGTTAAGTAGTTATTGGTTTGCATTAATAACCAGGAAAATTTTTGCTTTCATAAGTTCTTGGCTGTTTACTTAGGACAATAAGTAGCTTGTAGTCAGCAAAATCCTATTTTGAGTTTGCTGTTCAAAGATCTTAGAAAATTTTTAGTTTGAAAAGTTGATTAAGAATTGTGTCAAGAAGAAGTTATTTTGTTTCCAACTTTCTATTTATCTTTCTTTCGTCTCTCACAACATCATTAGTTTCACTTTCATAACCTTTGACTTAAAACAATCCATACAAAATTAACGATTAATTAAAATCAACTAGACTTTATGTTTATAGGGTCCATCAATTAGTCTAGGCTAGAGCCTTGATTTAGGTTGGAGAGGAAACTCTTTAAGGCTGCAAAACATACATAAGAGTCTGTGCTAGGGAGTGTTAAAAGTCCAATATCGTGAAAGTTATCCGGGACCCCCCTCTAACATAGGGGCTAAACATGAGGTCACGTACGGAAAGGTAGTGGAGATAACCCCTCCAAAGATGGACCAAGCGTAGTGGGGAATGCATATAGAGGGCTTGTTTTGGGATTCCATCGATTGCATTTCCCATTGAGCTTCGTGGGTCTCAAATCCATTCAAGGTCCTCAGTTGTCTTCTAGACCACTTGATTTCGATACCCTTGATAGGTTTCGGGCTTGATACCCTGCTCATTGCGGTCCACCCGACTGTCGACTGTACCCACCCGATGATTGTTCACGCACTGGCAACCTAGTTGCCATTATTTTAGGGACTTACACAGGTGACTGCGGGGGTACACCGCGGTACCTAGGATAGACATCGGGCCACACTTTGCAGAGTATACTTGGAGTGTGTTTCCGTGTTTGAGTTATACTTGCACCGATAAGTTGCTCTAGTGTTGGTTGTTGTAACTATTCTTCCAAATAGTTTAGTCATTGCTTGTTTTATCTCGTAGGGAATTTTTCTAGTGTGTGTTATTTTTGAATGAATAGAAATCCCTAGTGTGTCTTTTATCTTCTCACATAGTGGAGGATCATGAGCTCCACCAGTCATGAAGGCTTCTTGGCCTGCCACCGATTACACTGGAGCCACCCCCGCCACCACTAAGGCGAAAGCTAGACCAACAAGGGTCTTTTGAAGCGGTCGGGTCACAGGAAATTGTGCCCGACCGACATCCGGAGGACCCAACTATTTCAGACCTTGGAGCAGAAGCTCTCGGTCCACTTGAAACTCCAACCACTGATCTTTTAGGGCCCATCATCATACAGATTTATCCTTATGGGCGTCAGACAGTGTCACACGAACAATGGAAACAAATGTTTCCACTTCTTTTGGGAATTCCTAATATTCCCACTACGACTGTCACCACAGGGGGTGTTCCACCTCCTAACCCACCGTCACCGGTTCGAGCTACCATGGTCTTGACTGGCTCTACCTCAAGCAGTGGTCCGATCTCATCTTTGGCAGCGGCCACTGCTCCTTTCACATAGAGTGTGACAGGCTCCCCATTCTCATACAAGATGCCTAGCTCAGGTACAAGCCCTGTACTATCCTACTCCACTATACAGACTTTAGGTCTGGGGGAAGGGAGCTCTAATGCTCCTTTGCAAGGACCCATGGGGGGCACTTCAACTCCATTTAATGCTTTCCCTTATGGGGGAGGTCATATACCTCCTTTGCCCCCTTCGCTTGGCGGTACCCACCAGCAATCCGCCGGGCCAAACACACACCATAGCTCATTTGGAGTAGGGAGTCAAGGAACACCTTCTCATAATATGCTCGTAGGTTCGACACTATTTTCTTTGTTCGGTGCATTTGGTAACAACGCTTTCTCGTCAGCTTCTTTCCTGACTGGGGGAAACCCTGGTTACATACAACCTAATCCTATGCAGGGTACTATTCCTACACAGGGGGCAAACCCAGGAACTTCTTTTGCATTAGGACCTTGGAATTCTTGGTAGGGATCAGTTCCCTCATCACGAATGTCGATCTGGGGCAATTCTTTTCACAACCAATGGAACCCTGGGCAAGGTGCAATACCTATTCCCATGGGATCGGCATGGGGTAACCCTTCCCAAAGTCTTCTGAATGTAATGCACGCCCAACCATCTACATCCTATTTCAGGAATCAGCCGATGATGTCTCCTCAAACGCAAAATCCGTATGCTAGTCATGGCCATGGTTTTTACCAGAACCCCGGCCAACAACCCAACTTTTCTTGGAAATCTGGTGCCAGTCAAACTCTAGGCCCCTTTTTCCATGGTTATCACCAACAACCAAAACTACCTTTCCTGGAAACCTTGCATTTTCCAGACTTAAGAAGGTTGTTGAATGACCCTATCTATCACGATCCGCGTTGGCCTCCTATGCCGACAAAGTTGCCTTCGGACATACCAAAGTTTGAAGCCAAGCCTAATGAAGATCCAATAGATCATGTGACTACTTTTCACCTTTGGTGCTCATCTAATTCGTTGAAAGACGACTCCATACAGTTGCGATTGTTTCAACGTACTCTCATTGGGAGTGCTGCGAAATGGTACATTGAGCTCGACCGCTCAAGATACTCTTCCTTCGGCGAATTGGCAATGGATTTCCTAAACCATTTCCAATTACCTGTGAGATACGATGCTGGCACAAAATTGCTAGCCAATTTTGAACAGACAAAAGTGGACCATATCTCTGATCACATCTGAGAGTGGAGACGCCGAAAGAGTTTGATTAAGGTGCCAGTCCCACCAACATTCCTACTAGAGTGGTTCCTTAAGTCTTTGGTCCCACAGTTATCCAAAGACGTCGCAACGTCGGGAGTGTTTTCCGAAGAAGATGCAATCATGAGAGATCAACAACTTGAGCTAATCTATTCTTAGTCTGGTCTACTATACGAGATCTTACTAGATGCACCATGATCAATACTTGATAAAACCATACAAAGAGTTGGACCACATGCCGATGGTATTGTTGTTTCAACACAAACAAATCTCGCTGAACAACTGACGAAACAATTGCAACAATTTTCTATCCAGCATACAACGACCAACTAGAATACTGTTCCAGCTGCTCCCCCTACCCAAAAGCCAGATGTACACAATGTGCAATCGAAAAATTCGAAGGCCAACCAACAGCTTGATGGAAAGAAAAAACAACATAAGAAGGGTAAGGGGGATAAGAAACCCACTAATAATGTTGGCGGGGGAAACACCGAAAAAATGAAGTCGAGGTATCCGTGTAATCTCTGTGCGGAATACCACCCGACTCACCAATGCCCTCGGCTTGCAGAGGCCCAAAAGTTATTATCACATCAACAAATTGCTGTGTTAACAAACCCTTTTCAACATGGCCAAAATCTAACTCAAGCCTCTACAAGCATGAAAGGGGGTAGTTAAGGACCCCCTCCATCTTCAAACAATCCTGCATCTGTGAATGTGTATATGATGAAAGGTGATGCCTATATATCGACTAGAGCACATGATTACAACAAGCCAAGCACCTCTGAGAAAGGTAAAGAAGCTGAAACCCCATCTCTTCCTCTCCAGATTGAGAAGACGTTGGGAAAAACCATGACACGCATCCCAAAAGGTGCGTTTAAGAAAGATTCTCACAACCCAAACACAAGGGCCGCCCATAACTACTCTGTGGTGAAGGATTTGTCTCAAACCCCTTGTGCGATGTCTGCTTTAGAAGTCCTCCAAAGCTGCCCTTCCTAGAGAAAGGCTCTGTTAGCCGCTTTAGGATCCGTGAAGATTTGTAATATTTGTACAATCATGCTTGATATGACTGACTTAAAATCTTGTCTTCCTTACCACATAGCATTTCAGATAGTCGTGGCTTACACCATGAAAACTTTTACTCGTAACATTTTCCGCACGGTGGTTGATGTGGGCGCCTCAACATGCGTAATGTCTTTGGCATGTTGGAAGGCCATTGGCCAACCCATTTTGTCTCCGTCACCTACTCTTCTTACCGCTTTTGACGGTCATTCGTTCTGACCACATGGCATTATCCCCTCTTTTCCTGTGCAGTTAGGAGGGAAAACTGTGTGTGTCGAGGTTGAAGTGGTCAACGCATCTCTCGACTACAATCTCTTGTTAGGAAGGAGTTGGACATATGCTATGCAAGCAGTAGTCGCTACAGTTTTCTGGGTCTTGTTATTTCTACACGAGGGCCGGATTATGACCATTGATCAATTGTCTTTCTCCTGTCCCGACCCTTCATTGGGGGCATCCGCGGTCCTAATGATTGATAACCCTTAACCCAACATCGTCAACATAGGGGTTGGTTTGTGACCAACTTTGATGGGCACTTTCGATTACCCACCTCCTCAAGGCGATGTTAAGTTCATATCTGACCACCATAAGGTTGAGGTTTTCCAAGTTTCATCATTTCGCACGACTAACTTCAACGATCTGTGGATTCTTCCTCCCCCATCAGCCATGATGGAAGGGACAAGGCACCATGGTATGTCCATGCCCTTGTCATTGGCAGAAGTAGCGTACTCTTTAGTCTAGCAAGGTTTCGCCGACCCCGATCCAACTCCCTCACAAGAGTTAGATCCAATTCTAGAGCCTATTTGGGCTCAAGGTTTCCTCGCTGATACAGATTCTTTAGACTTAGTCTTGCCCTTAGATGAAGCAATCATGGAAGCAATGACTAGTTTGGACAAACCCTGGGATGATCTCCATCATAGATCTAACTTCCTCCCAGAGTTAAGCAGAATTGAGGCAGGGGAATTCACCCTGACTATGACTGGAGATAGGTCTTGTCCTATTAATCCTTTGGCTACACATGCAGTTTATGCCGAGGGCTATATGACAACCATCGCCGAAACTATACCTATAAACATCTCCAGAATCCCTGGCATCGTGGAGAATGTTTTAGTTGGAGATGACTGTTCCCCCGAAGAGATTTAAATCTACATAGATTTATTTAAGGAATTTCGTGACGTTTTTGCTTGGTCTTACGAGGAAATGCCAGACATCGATCCAAAAATTGTTGAACACGAAATCATGACTTATCCTGACGCTAAGTCGGTTCAGCAGAAGCTTCATCCGGTTAATCCTAAGAAAGAAACAACTATTAAGGTTGAAGTGGAGAAATTGCTCAAGGCAGGTTTTATCTACCCCATCCATTTGACCCAATGGGTGTCAAACCTCGTGCCGGTTAACAAAAAACAGGGTACGATTCGCGTATGTATAAACTTCCATGATTTGAACAAGGCCTGTCCAAAATATAATTTCCCCACACCATTTATTCACCAGATAGTCGATGAATGCGCAGGTTGCGAGGCCTTTTCTTTCATGGATGGTTTTTCAGGATATAATCAGATACAAATCAAACTCGAAGACCAACACAAAACAACATTCATTTGTCCATGGGGTACATTCACGTATCGTAAGATGCCGTTTGGTCTGAAAAATGCTGGCGTTACCTTTCAGCGGGCCATGTCTTTTGCTTTCCATGATATCAAACATATCGTCGAGGCCTACTTAGATGATTGAGCATCACGCTTTCGTAAGAGAACTAATCATCCCACACACCTCCAACTTATCTTTGAGCGATGTCACTACTTCTAGATTCGCTTGAATCCCAACAAATGCAGTTTTAGCCTGACGTTGGGCCATCTCTTATGTCTCATAGTTTCAACAATAGGGATCGTGGTCGATCCTCTCAAGGTTGAGGCAATAGTTCAGTTTCCTCCCCCATGTACAATCCTTCAACTTCAAAGTCTACAGGGAAAAGCGAACTTTTTGCGGTGTTTCATCGCAAACTATGCCGAGATTACAAAGGGCTTTATGCGCTTACTGAAGAAAGACGTTCCTTTTCATTGGGACGATGCCGCTCAACGCTCCTTTAAAGCGTTGAAACATGCCCTCACGACCGCGCCTCTGCTTCGACCACCCAATTATAACAAATATTTCTTATTATACTTGGCTACAACAGAGTCAACCATCGCCATGGTCTTAGTTCAGGAGGATGATTTGCTCTCAGAATATGTGATTTATTACCTGAGCTTAGGCCTGGTTAGACCAGAACTCAATTATTCTCATATCGAAAAACTTGTGTTGGCAACAATCCATGCTGTCCAATGGTTCCGTTATTATGTTTTGTTTCACAAGACCACCATCATTGCCATTGTGAATCCATTTCAATACGTGTTGACACGACGGGTAATCGGTGGAAAGATCAGTAGATGGATAATTGTCCTCCAGGAATTTGACTTAGATTTCATTTCGGCGAAATCCAAAAAGTCACTGGTCTTTGCGGAACTCATCTCAGAACTTCCAGTCGAGTCAGGTGATGTTATGCCCAAAGAATTGCCTATTCAAGGATACATGTTTTTGATAGCATCTTCGGACCCCTGGTATGGAGATATACTTGTTTATCTCCAGACTTTGAAGTGCCCCACCTCTGCTTCTCGTGATGAGCGTCGCTATATGCAACATCAGGCGAAGAACTATCTCATCCTCGAGGACACTCTCTATCGTCGAGGTGTAGATTGCATCCTTCACCGGTGCCTCACTCATGAAGAAGCGAAAATCATGATTAACGATTGCCATACTGGAGCATGTGGCGGTCATTTTTCTGGGTTGGAAACAACCCAAAAGATTTTACGAGCCGGTTACTTCTGGATGAAACTAATCAAAGATTGTATCACATCAGTCAAGAAGTGCCACCCGTGTTACATCTTCTCTTAGAATATGAGGGCACATCCCGCTCCCATGTTTCCTATCATCACAGTTGGTCCCTTCACCAAGTGGGGGATTGATTACACTACATGCAACCCTCCTTCGGCAAGGGGGCACCATTATATCATTGTATCCATCGACTACTTCACAAAGTGGGTCGAAGCTATGCCAATGTTTAAAGATGATGGAGAGACTGCAACACTCTTTTTGTTTAACCAGATTATAGCAAGGTTCAGCATCCCGAGAGAGATTGTCACTGACTATGGCAGTCACTTTCAAAACCAAATGATGACTGAGTTAACATCAAAACTTGGGTTGCGACAAGAACACTCGTCACCCTACTACCCTCAAGCGAATGGTCAGGTGGAAGCTGTCAATAAATCTCTTAAGACCATCCTACAACGAACGATCAATTCGGCCAAGTCAAATTGGCATTTGATGTTATACTCGAAATTATGGGCCTACCGAACGTCTGTTAAGACTGCAACCAATTTCTCACATTTTCAACTCATTTACGGGCTGGAAGTAGTCTTGCCCATAGAATGCCAGATCCCATCTTTAAAGTTGGCCATACAGTTATTGCCAGGCACTTCACCGCTTGAAGAACGTTTATTATATCTCGAACAACTCAATGAGCAGTGTCGTGATGTGGCCTTAGCGAACACAACTCACAAACAAAAAGTCAAGTGCCAGTATGATCGGTCCGTTAGTCCTCGGATTTTCTTGGAAGGCGACCTTGTCTTGGTCTATGACCAAGATAAGGACCCCCTGGGGGCAAGCAAGTTCAAACTCATGTGGTTCAGACCTTTCATCATAAAAGAGGTTCTAAANCTATTACTTTTTGGTTTCTTTTGGTTTTATGGACGTGTCATTTTTTGATGTTATCTTTTATCATTGTGGTAGATGTCAAGTGAATCAGAGGTGTTCATTGGATACACAGACGGTGCTAGCCGACACACTCAGAGGCTTACCTCCGCAGCTTGGGTAATTTTTACACCTCAGGGCCAGTTATTATCTGCAAGAGGTATACGTTTAGGTGACACCACAAACAATGTCACCAAATAAAACACAATTATTGAGTTGCTTCGTGATGCTTTGTCATTTGGTATCTCTCACCTCCGGGTCTATTTAGACGCTCAACTGGTTGTGTCTCAATTAAATAGAGTCTACCATGTTCATGATCCTACTTTACACCAATGGTTCCTTAGGGTACGTCTCTTAGAATGAAGCTTTGATTATATTACATATTTTCATGTTCCTAGGAGATTAAATCAAGTCATAGATACGCTAGCTAATCAAATTTTAGATTGGCATCTCGCACACATATAAGAAAGACACACACATGCACATGTAAATACATTTTTAAAGCAGATATAATCCATAAGACATAAAAGACATAAAAATCCATATATAATATCAAAAACATCAGAGTCCATACGTGGGTGCAAGCGCCTCAAAAACACGATCAGTAACGAGTCATAAGGCTTATGCCCTCAAAAAATACACAAGTAGTGCCCTCGGCACGTGAAAAATCCATCCTAAGTAAGGATGGGGCCTGTGGGCCCTGTTGTAATGATCAATGACGTTTTCCAAACGCTGAAAAAGTCGGACCCATGTCCATGGCACCACCACTACGTGAGGCTGCATAGATGGTGGCAGATCCTCAATCTCTGCCATGGGGACTGTGCGAGTGAGCGATGTAAAATTTCACTCTACTCATCTCAGAACTCTCTCAGCCTCACTGGCTGGAAGCTCTCTTGCTGCTGCTAGCCCCCCTGCGGTGGCGGGTGTAGCCTTTGGCCAAGGATGTCGCCTGTTCCTCGCATAATCCGCTAGTCGCACTGGCCCCACATCTGCACATAATAGACACATATCTGTCAAATGATCTGGTATAAAAAAAAATGATATATATAAAAACAACAAAAAATAAAGCTTACCCATCTCTCTTTGCTGCTCTCCGGGAGGTACTGGCATCTCATGATCTCTAGAGAAGTCGATCTCGGCATAAGGGTAGTCCTCTATGATCGGGATCTGTCATGACAACCAAGCAAAAAAGTTGTCATCAAAGGCCTCAATGGTCCTTCCCCCCCCCTGTCGCGGCAGCAGCACCGCCCATCAGCATAATGTGGGAAGAGAGGCCTGGTGCCCTCATACCACCTCTCGAGGGCTAAAACTGGGCACTCTTTGAAAGAAGAAAGAAGAAAGAATCGTTCCAAACCCGAAGTTCCTCTAATTCCGTAATCGACAATCTGTTAGCTGCCTCTTCATACAATCCAGTAATGTGGTACTCCAGTAAAAAATTTGTGCATTTAAGCATTGAACTACACAATTCATTTGTGCACGGGAAGCCTGATGCAAAGCCGCAGACCCAGTAAATCCGCCCGATGAGCAACACTATCACTTGCAGTGATAAGTCTGAAATCTTGCTTATCGGTACTTGCGAGCTCGTTCTGTCTGTACCTGCCTCACAATGGAGTCCAATCAACTCCGATATGTTGTGAGGCCCGGAGGGAAAAGTAGGAAAATTGAATGGTTCCCCTCTCTTAGAGAGGTCAGTCAGAAAGTATATATCCTCTGTCGTTGGAACCAACGACTGCCCCTCTAGCATAAAGGCCTCTGCATCGGGATGCCAATAATCAACCAAGGCATTCAATAGCCTAGGTTGTGCTCGCATGAAAGGACATAGAAATTTTTTTAACAACCCACATTGCATCAATGTAGCAACAACATTAGGGTCCTCCCTGACCAATGCACTGATATCCTCATGCTCTCTTTCCCTCCAGTGAACATACATCCTGCAAAAACCGAGTTCAGGAGGGATTAACTCTTGCTTTTTTAATTTTTTTACATTAAATGAAGGGTCCATGCGGGTTGTAATGATGATAGTAGCGTGTACATGCGTGCAGTTTTTCTTCTACCCACGTGTACACTCGGGCTGTCATAAGACAACCCGCGTGGACTTAGGGCCGACCTTTTAAAAGGTCGATACCCCTCCAAAAACTGAATTTAAAAACATAAAGAAATAATTAGAATGCAAGAGGCGTGAGTAAGTACTTACTTGGTGCAAGTGGATGGTCATTTCGTCCACTGAAGCTCCCGGAATCAACTCTTTTCACAAAGGGGTAGTTTTGGATTTTAGTCAATTTCTCAATTAGCAATGGTGATAATGAGCTGCTAGCTTCTATTTATAGACTTTTTGGCCTCTTTTTGTCATTTTTTCTAAACTAAAAATCATTTAGCATGGTTCAGGAGTTTTCTTTGGATTGTCACGAGAAGTGTTACTTTGGACATGTGGAAACTTTTTGGAGATTTGGGTCGTTTTGAAGGTCCTTTGGTAAAAAGTCATTTTTTCAACTCGTTGCATTTAAGTTAGGATTCTAGCTCTACTTCCTGCATCTTGTTGTCTTTTTTGCTTTTCCATAGGATCGATCCCACTGAATTGTGACATGGAACCATCATTGCTGCTTTAGGAGTGTCGTAATTTAGTGGTAGAGCCTACCTTAACATGGATGCCCTAGGTAGATCCTGGTTGCATTTTTATGTCCATATTGTCACTAAACGACTGTAGGGCTAGGAGTCCTTACTAGCTTTGACTGATTACGATTTTGATCCTCATTGGCATAATTATGTATCACTCCTGACCTCACCCTCAGGACTCCCAATACTTAACGTGTCTTCTTTTAAGCCCTTTTCAGACCCTCTAAACATGAAAAGATTGTCGAGCGATCTTGTGGCCTTTCACGCTCGCTAAACTGGAATTTGAAGTCACATCTGTCCGGTGGTAGTTTACCCCTTTTTCAGTCCAAATGGTCAATTGTACGAACAAAGGTATACTTTTGGGGCCTCGGTTCTCTAGAAGAGTATCCTTAGGTATAATTTTACCCCTTTTTCGGGCCTGAGGGAATGAATTTACGAAAAAGGAACCCCCACGGAGTCCATAGTTAAAGCTCTTTTCAGACTCCCTAAAATTGAAAAGATCGTCGAGTGACCTTATTCTTTCACACTCGTTAAAATGGTCTAGAAGAACATTCTTGACGGAGTCCATAGTTAATCTTTTTTCAGACTCCTTAAAAATGAAAAAAATGCCGAGTGACCTTGTCTTTATCACACTTGTTAAAATGGTTTTGAATAGACGTCTGGTCGGTGCTAGTTTACCCCTTTTTCGAGCCGACTAGACTATCTTTGAAAAAGGTACCCTAGTGGAGTCTCCTTTTACGTTTTTTCAGACTCTCTAAACATGAAAAACGCTCGAGCTTACCTTCTCCGGGCTCTTTAAAATTACATCGAAGGACGTTACCATTGTGTGTTTTGTTAACCGCATTTGCATACCTGCGTCTTTGGTCTAAATTATGACTCCATGTTACTCTCAACTGAACCATTTGAAGCATGCCTTATACGCAAGCCCTGTAGCACTTTGCCTCTGCGTCTTGACACCTTTGGCCCCTGGAGGATTTTTCCCGAGTGTCATTTTCTTGCATATGTCCCTTTTCCCTGAGCATCCCTGTGTTCTATGTGCTTGGAACTAGTATGTTTGCGACACTCGATCCTCCTTTGTAATGTAGCATTATTTTATTCTTTTTCAAGATTTTCAAAATTATTGAAAAAGACAAAAAAAATCAAATATACCCCAAAAAGAGGAAGGGAAAAATATTTTCTTTTTATTGGCAACACAATGAGTCGCCCTTGGACAAAGAACATCCTTTCGTTTTTTCGTCAAGCCCTGGGATTTACTATGACCTTAGGAAGCTTTTCTCGCTACATAGAGCTGTGTCCTCCTCCATTTGGTTATTCTTCCAAACATATGGAGAGTTTGCTGTGCCTCCTGCATCGTGAGCTTATGTCAAAATATCATGCTGCCTGAGTCTCATCATTTGTCATGCTATGGTCCATGGGAAGTTTTTACCAAGCCTGAGTTGGCCCATCTACAGTTTGTCTCTTTCCCTCATGCTCGACCATCCCAAAGGTCCAATCAAGTCTTTTTTCGAAATCCACAAAGCCCTCAACTTGATCATCAAGATCCTCTAGTCCATGACTGATGAGCCATCGAAGACCTCTGGGTAGTGAAGTCGTACACTCATATTACACTCCTACCTGAGTTTTGAAGATTTTGAAGTTGATGCTCGAGCTCTGAAGACCTCATCTCCAGCCATCAGGCCTTATCAGATTCTAGAAGATGGATACTATAAATGTATATCTTTTTGATTTTGAGATGTAGATCCATTGTGTATTGATCGCGGCTACACTTTATATAGTTATATGACATGGATCTACATTGTATTTGATTGGTAGCCATGATTTTATTTTATTCTGAGCATGGGTATGCCCACCTCGGTGAGACGATTTTTATTTTGCAGATGGCACCTCCTGAATTCTGGTCCCTGGGCTCACCGATTTGGTACATTGATAAAGATTGGTAATGTATTTCAACCATCAGATGCTCTTCTGACATCACACATTAAGGGGCATCTGTTATAACCCTAATTTGCACCATACATACTTACCTGACATCAGCCCATCCCATATGCCTTCTTTGCAAAGCCAGTACTAAACAACTCTTCTTAAAAACCCCCTTTTTAAAGGCCCACACACCCTACTCCAGTACTGCATGAGTGTACACGCTAGCTGCCTCACTACAACCTGCGTGTACCTAAAAAAGCACGAAAAAGGAAAGTTGCTGATGGAACACATAGCTTTGGGTAAGTTAACTAAACCTTTCGGCCATGCATGGCCGGTCATTCGACCAAATACCTAGCTCCTTCTAGCCTATAAAATAAGGGATAAGGGTCCCATTTGAAAGGAGAAAAATCATAGTAAAGAGACTATACCCAATTGAGCATTCCCCTTGTCCCAACCTTTATCCATCCTTGTGAAAATAGAAGTATAAAGCAAAGCAGTTGGAGGACAGTTGAAGAGGAGCCCAAGACCAGTTTCAAGGAGTGGTGTCGACCACATATTGTAAGTTTACTCTTGCGAAGATTAATACAAAAAAAGGAATACTTTTCCCATCCCACCATATCATGTGTTCAAGTTGAATATTTATTTTATGATATTGTCACAACTAACCCAACAATTAGTATATGAAATGCATGTTCACAGCTTTTTGTTTGTTCATGTGTGAATGCAGGTTAGCTTTGGGAGGAGGCTTGCAATCAAAGAGCGAGTGAAAACAAAGGGATCGACATAAAACGAAGGACTCAAGGTAGAGTTACCGAATCTTGTTTTCACCTTTGTATTACATGAAGGTGGGGTTTTGTGTTGGGAGAATAGAAAAGAGTAGAAGCCTTTGAAATGTTCATTTTCTACATGCATGATTAGAGCCCTTAAATGCTAAGTCTGTAGGAGGGATTCCCACCCACAACAATGATTCACATGATCCCACCTGTTAGCGTCAGAAGTCACTCCTGGATTGCTTGCAGGAGCATAGCCCAACGCCCATCAGTTTTATGTCACGATTTGTTTATAAAGGGTGATCAAATGGAGATAATGGCTCTAGGAGGTATCACTCTAACTCAGGGACT